>SEMN01000849.1:130000-177500 GCA_005408345.1 Macquaria australasica | reverse complement strand
ACCGCGACTCAAAGACGCCCCTCCAGCACTTTGTGGCTGCAGAGCAGAGTGCTCTAGGCGGGATGAGAGGCTAGTACACCACACACGCCACTGTCCCCCCTCAAAACTTATTCCTCACTGTCATCATGCCTCTACCACTCGTCGATTGGAGCCCCATGGCATCGAACATAATGAGCCCGAAGTGGGTGGTACCAATGTTGAAAAATCTCTCTATTCTACACATAGTGACGAACAACAACAGTGATTGTAATTGCATTTGTGGTGTTCTTCTATTATGTATTTCTTGAATGCATAATGAAATGTAAATTCTCATTGTTTAATGCTGCAATACAGAAATAATTATAGTTATTAGCATTCCAACATGTGCACCATCTGCTCCATGATAGCAAAATATTTCCTATAAATGGGAGTCAAACCACTTACTTGAAACAGATGTATGGGCATCTACTTTTCAGATGCTGCTGTAAACAACACCGTCATCATCATCATTGCATCACACATAATGTGTATGTCTTAATGGTTTGCTTTAATTTGTGTTAAACTCTATAAATTAAGTCTAATAATGTGGAGTTACACAGAATTTAGCATGACAGTTGCAAGATGCAAACATATTGCACATCGGTAAATCTGCAGTTATTGTTAGTTAGTTACTGGGTGACTGATGTAAGGTGACAGGTTGACTATGGAGGTACTAAAGAGGTTGCTGACAGCAGATCACATCTGACTGACCACACCAGAATGGGTCACTGTGGGTACACAAACATAAAGAGGGTCGTGTTGACGTGACAAACTTGGGTCATAGAGCAGCAATCTCAACATTTGTCATGGCTGAACTAAACTAAGGACTTTCATTTTTCAGCATGAGCCTAGCGACTCAGCTGACCTTCCATTCATTCCCATTCTGGCCAGAGCTTCAAAAAGTGGCCCGCAGCAGATTTCATTTAGGTTTTTTTATTGTCTTTTATGTTTTGGGAAGCTGTGAGAAAGGGGAGAAAGTACATCACAAACAAACACAGTTGTTAGCTCAGGCTACGAGGTCAAATAAAGACAGTTCATGGTGCACCTGCAGTGACAGTAGCTCGGAGGGGTGAAGGAGGATCTTGCTGTGCTTGGCATGCCTGTATTCCATCAGAGCCTCGCCTGTTTCACATTAACACCCCTGGAGACCCTTCAGCTTCACATTCAGCAGCCTCAAACACTTGACCCGGTCATGATTGATGGGACAACACCGCACAGGGCAACCAATCACTTTACACTTTATCAGATGGATGCACAGGCTGTATGGGATTACAGTAGGACGCCCAACTCTTGCCTACACCCTGTGTTGCATGCAGTTTGATCCCAGGACGAAGATCAATTCATTACCAGCATCATTTATCATGACAGGGACAGTTCCAATAAACTTTAAATCACTTAGTGGCACTTGAAGCATTTGTCCCACAAGAATCTATGGAGCTCGTATGCAGGCAATTTAAAATCTCATTTTCTGCACACTATTAGTCTACAACTTTTTCACTCATTTATCTAGTGCATGCATGTTTTTCTAATCAGTCCATGGTTTGTGCAAATGTTGGTTGTGCAAACGTTATAGCAGTTCATATGAGCAATACACAAAATAATCTTGTCCACTGGGCTAACAAATTAAGTGGCACTGATTGCTTGCATGCAGCCATCGCTTTCTGTGATATGCCTTGCAGATACGATTAAAAAAACAGTTCTGGACTGAATATGAAGCTCTGACTTCAGGCAAAATTGTTTAATGTGTGCAGCATGGGTGGCATCAATAAATCCTTCATGCACAGGTATGATCTCCCATGGACAAACAGGGTGATCCTGCAGTAACCAAATAAAAATAGTAATAAAAGAAGAGTAATTTTGACATCATAGATAGAAGGATTGTATTTATATGCACATCACACGTTGGTGCAAGAAATCATAGATGAAAAGAGTGAACACTGCAGTGCACACTGACTCCAAAGCAGACATTTATGAAATAGACAGTGTTTCCCGGTCAGATCTTAAATTACGTCAGAATGTTTAAAGCAGCAATAACAGATTTTCTTTGGCCACCTGGGGGCAGCAGAGCAAGCTGAAGACACATCTGACATATTATTACTTCTTAAAGTCAATACGGCAAACATATTATTTTCACATCCAGTAGACCCGGTGCAACTTTAGCATTCATTTGGAGTCATCTTTCTGGTTACCTGGTGAAAAAGGCCAAAATTCACTTTCCTTGTAAATAGGGCTGTGCGATTTGACAATAGAATCGTGTGACGATGGAAAAACGTCTATCATTTCGTTTATTTCGTTGTGTCGCAAATCACACTCTTTATGGAAATATTTTTCATCATTTGGACAATGCTGTCTATTCTTTTGCATGGCACGGATGCAGGCAGGAAATTTACATGAAGGCAACACAAACAACTATGAAAGAGAGTGAACATGACACAGAACGGGCTAATTTCTCAAACACCACTAACCTCTTTTACCATCTAGCAAGAATCATGTCAAAAAGTACGCAGAGAGTACCTATGAGAGACACAAAAGTACAGTCGAGTGCTCAAAACAAACCCCAGTTCTGCATAAAAGGAAAAAAATGATCAACCTTTATTTGTCGAGTATATAATTCAAAATGTAATAATAGGACTTTCCATGTTTTATATAAACCATTTATTAATTGAATTTACAGAAAATGTGCTATATCATGATATGTATCCTTATCTGGATATGAAATGACCTATATCAGGACAGGAGATTTTGGTCATATCGCACAGCCCTACTTGTAGCTCTGTTTTTGTCTTTGCCAACTCATGAAGAAAATAACTGGCTTTTCAGCTGCTAAATGCTCCACTATGTTCACCAGCTTGTTGCTAACTTTGTCTGCTGTTTGGTGATTGGCAGGTAGAGGGTTTATCTGAGCTTGTTTGCCGGAAAGAACTGTCTGCTGCTGAGGAAACAAGGTTGATGAGAGCGGTGAGACTGAAACTAAACAGGAACGTAGCTGGCCATAAAATCAAAACAATGAGCCGAAAGACACCAAAACGCTCTGTAGAGCTGAGGGGAACTGTAGAGTTGGGTGATAATTCTCTGTGGGTTCGTCACTACGAGTGACACCTTTCACGTTATATCATTTCATTTTTTGTTAATTGATTAGTACAGCTTTAAAGATGGTTGCTACAACCCTATATATAACATATATACTGTATTTATATAATGATAGATGTAAACATCTCAAGTAAAGTAGCAGAATATAATGAAAACTCAGTTGGTGGTACACACGTAAAAGATAGGGTACATATAATGCATCCAATATATCAAGTAGGCCGACCAAAAATACAGTTGTAGTTTGAATGGAAAATATTAAGGGCCCACTTTTCGTGGCGGCACAACCGCTCAGTGCTCAGTCCTCCCACAGTTTGGTATTTTCCTGACCTTAAAAATTGTCTTTGCCTGGCTGTGTGGTATTTTGGTGCCCAGCGCAGAGCGCATGGTGCACAGGTAGGAGGAGAGGAACAAACAGCTGGGAGGTTCATTCAAGAGAGGCAGTGCAGAGCGAGTTATTGGTGTTTTGGGGGAAATTTGGTCTTTGACTTTGTATAAGATTAGACATCTCAGAACCACGTCTGTTTCTGGTGCCACTTTGGTAATACTGCCTTGTTGTTTGCAATCATGTGCAAACAACAAGGCTGTTATAGAATAACCACACACACCTCTACACACATCAGACTCGTCTGATATAATTCTGTATTCTGCCTGGTTATACAGGAGACATGAGAATACCAGAGTTCATTATTCCTGTGCTTCACAACCTCCTTTCCAACTTAAAAAAACAAAATAAATGTTGCGGTTCATGTTTTATGCTTGAAATGCATTACGAATCAAATGCTGCTTGAGATATGATGTAACCATTTACAAAGTGAAAAAATGCATCACATTGATGCAATCATACAAACATATTTTTTTATTATTTGTTTCCATCATCATTGTATTAATTAACTGTTAAAAACCACACCATCTGCCTCTAGCTGCAGATCTGTGGTGCTGTGTGTTCACATCGTGTCGCTCTGCATCATCAAGACGACGGTATGATTTCCTGAAGAAGCTTGTTTCTTTGTCTGTTGAGCTGTCGTCATGTTTCGCTGTGATTGGCTCAGCTGTTTTGGAGGGATGAGACTAGTGATGTGACAGGCTGAGAGTTTATTTATTCATCACAACACCCAAAGCAAATATTAGGTCACTACAATATTGAACAACAGGAAAAAAAATTGAAAATACCTGAAATATATTCACATATATTCTTCCTGCATTTCATATTTTCTGTTGACACACTCCAACATAAAAGTGTTGTGCATATGATTTTAACATTGCAAAACTATCAACAAGGAGCAACAGTTAACAGTGTTTATTGTTTTATAATTGTCATTTGTTTTGAGATGGTTATTACCGTGGGTGATAGGTAACCACACATGTCACTACAGGCACAATCAGCTTGTTGTTATATACACTCAGTGGCCACTTTATTAGGTTACAATCTAATGCAATCCCATCCAACTGTCCTGCCATAAAGTTGACTTTCATGATGTTCAGTTTTTGTTGACACTGTCATCAAGGTGTTAATTCAATTCTGTTTTAGCACTGCGGTTATAGTAAGTGATGGTGTTGTACTGGACTGCATTATATTCAGAGGTGTTAGTAATATTAAGCTCCCTTCATGTATGTAAATAGGGAGGACAAAAAATGAGTAACACCTCTCAATATAATGCAGTCCAATACAACACCACCTTTGATTCAGGTTAGATGCAAGGAATGTGATGGAATGTGTATTCGTCCCAAACTGCTCATTACGGGACGTTTGGTTCGGTGCGCCCTGTGACCCAGACAATTACTGTCAAAACAGTCTGTTTATGCTTACTGAACAGAAATTCTAGAGTGCAAGTTTTACCTGGAAAGTTTTGGCAATGCACCAGTTGTTGTCTATCAATCAGCGGTAGCATGCCAGTCGACAGGTTCGCCAAGCTGTATGGGAGCATTACGGTTTCCTGGTTAGTTACAGCGAAAATTGTTAATGAGTATGTCAAACTGTATGCCGACATTGTTCAACTGAAGTCAGGTATGTCTGTGGAAACACTTCAAACACGTCATTTATGACGGCATCACCTGAATGTGTCCATTAGCGGAACGAGACAAAACCAGACTGTAAGGCGAGTCGTTCAGGCAGTCTCTCACTGCAGATTCGGAACATGCCAAAGTAATAACTAATGCTACAGGAGTGTTTATCGCTGCAGACATGAGACCATACTCGGCCATAGAGAATTCAGAATTAAGGATATGGTCAAAGTGCTTGAGCCCGCTACAATGTGCCTTCATGTGTGCTTTTATGTTTGGAGCCTTCTACTGATGTATGTTCTATATTTGATTAATACAATATTTCTGACCTTAAATTATCTTATAAAGGCAAACTCATGTATAACATGGCCTTGAAATCTGGCAATTCTCATGTAAATTTGGTAGTTTAAACAATGTTAGATGTCATTATTTTTTCATAGTTTTATTATAGTAAACGTCGACAGAATTCATGTTTGCATTTATGTCACTTGTCATATGTAATTATGCATGTCGATGAAACCAATTACATGCCTGATAGTGGAAGAGTGTTGATAAAGAAGCTACTATAAGCTAATTTCCAACATCCTTTTTTATCTTGTCTTCTTGTTTTTGTCAAATTGGTGTATTCAGCTGAATCTATTGATTCCTTTTATGTGTTTTATGTGGGGTTGTTTTATCCCATAATGGCTGTTAGAATAAGTTTTCAGGCAGATGCAAATATACTTAAAAGTAACTAGAAATGAGCATGTAAAGCGAATATCTTTCAAAATTTGCTCCTGGGGGAGCATGTCCCCAGACCCTCCTAGTTGTGGCAGTTTTCTCAATCCAGGCATGTTCTCACCCTTTTTACCTCTTACCTGTTTGCATCCCACCTTTATAATGTGGTCACTGAGTGCATATACTGTACATGTTTGTGTTAGTAACCATTTTAAACATTTGAACCTGAAACGTTGGAAGCATTGTCTTCTTCAGAAATGTGCAAGTGTTTGCAAGCTGTTGCAAACTTTTACTGTAGGTGAATCGTCCTCGAGCTAGACGTCAGGTCCTCCTAGGAGGCTGAAAGATGATTTTAGGAGGGGCTGCAAGATCATTTATGGGATAGGAAAAGACATGCATCTTCAATAGAAATGTATTATCATCACTGTGTGAAAAACTTAATAGTTTTCTGCCTCTAGGCCTCCCCTGATAATTAACTGAATGAAACAATCTATAAAAGGAAAATCCTCCTTTGATTGAACTTCACCATTATGGACGCCTCGATGGGGGACTGCGAGAACGCATTGCTTCATTTAAATAGTTCACAAGCCATAAAGTTTGAGAAGCACTGCCTTATGCCACTCCAATCATTTCACAATAAAACTCAAATTGTCATCCAGGGCTGTAGTACTTGCTTCCAGACTATTTTTGTGGGTAGGAGTAGGAGTAGGTGTCAGGTGTGTGAAGGGTAAGTTAAACACACTGATTTGAGGGTTTGAGATGCTGTAATCAGTTGGAAAGCGACAGGCTCTCCTTTAATCTGGCAGAGTGGTTTTCAGCTCTTTGTCAAAGTGATGCTGAGGCTTTGCAACAGAGTTTTAGCCAGATATCCACCAGAAAAACTTACTAACACCATAGAAACACTAGCTAACAAGTCCAATCATTGTGCACGTACCGGAAATGACGGTCGCAGCATTTGACCGCTTCTTCTTCTTCTTCCTTTCAATGGCGAATTGCAACCGGGCGGAGCATTATCAACATTTGACCGCAATTGCCAAAATATCTGCCGGTTTGTTTTCTCACTTGACTTTGATTTAATTTGATTAAAAATGAACATGCTTTTACTTTTAGTGCAGTGTTCACCGTAACAATCGCAACCGGGGCCGCCATTTTCATACTTTGGTGGTCCCTCTCCTTTCGCTACGTAGCCAAGATGGTGACCATTGAGGGTGAGAAATGTGCAGCGTTTCACACTCAACTTTCTGACCGTTATGAGTACACCATCCAAGTGTGCTGCTTAAAAAGAAAACACCCCCAAAACCAGAGTCAGGTCAGACGTCAAGTCTCAGTGTCTAAAACCAAACTGGCTGCCTTTGTTGATTTCTCCCTCCATGTCAATGCACACCAATCAGCAGTAAAATAAACTTACTGCTTATGAGAAAGCTTAATGAAAGAATATGCTTCCAGTGCAATCATGTCCCTCTGGGTTGTCCAGAAGGTGAAGCTCTGTGTTGTTGTGATTGCATTATAGATGGCCGCCTACTCTGCTCTTTTATTGTTCCTGCTGCTGTTGGGTCCAAAGGATTGAGAATTTACCATGTCATTATAGTTTCATATAAACATTCCTAGAATGATTCATTGATATTCACCCATGTCATTATGTATATATGAAGTCATCCCACAAATCTGCAAAAGCAGAAAACACAACCAGCGTGTTTCTGAACTTGTTTGTGTGTTTGTGTGCGTTTCCTGCTTTTGCAGTGTGTTTCTGTAATTGGTTTTGTTTTCTCACTTTGCTTGTGTTTTGTCTGTTTGCATGTGTTTTCTTAAGTTTCAGTGTGTTGAGTTTTTAGGGCCACTGTACTCCTGCCCTTAAAGCTGTGAGTCTGATGGTATGGGATTATTTCTATGCTTGTAATATTACAATTATACCTTTCTGTACAGTTTTTTTCCTGAAATGATTAGTTGATTAACTGCTTAGTGGATCCACACAATCATTTAATGTTTCAGTCCATTTTTAAGCAAAATGCCAAATGCTATTCACAGTTTCCAGCCTCTCAAATGTGAAGATTTGCTGTTTTTCTTTGTCATATATGATAGTAAATTTAATATATTTGGGGTTTTGACTGTTGATCAGACAAACTAAACAGTTTAAAGATGTCAGCTTGAGCTCAGGGAAATTATAAACGGCATTTTTCACTATTTAAAACATCTTATAGAGAAATATAAACAGTTACAAAAAATCAGTTCATCAAGAAAATAATCGGCAGACTAGTTGATAATAAAAATTAGTGTTTGTTACTAATAGGGCTACAACTTAGTCATATTAGAACATAGTGACCCCTTTCTCTTGGTTGTTCATTGCTCTTAATTTGTAACATACAGTCATAACCAGTACCATGTAGTTTTTTCTTTTCATTTTATTGTATAATTATATATTTTACTATAACTGAGCTTCTTTGGCACAAAAAAAATCCTTGGGGATGAATAAAATCTTAAAAATAAAATCTTAAAAGCACTGCCCTGTGGTATTTTTTTTTTTTTTTTTACCAAAAAGGAGTGTATATACCATGGCCACAACCTTTTTAGACCAAAATATAGTATATACATTTCACAATGAGAATTCAGATGCTCAATTAAAGTGGTACAAGGTAAATACAGTGCACTATGTAGCAAATAACGAGTGTTTTTGGACATGGCAATGTACCCACAGAGCTGAACATGTTGCCATTAATGTAAGTTTTACCCAAGAGACAGTGTGATTATTTTTCACACTTAAAGTAGCACTGTAATAAGGTAGAACAACAGTCTGTGCTACGTCTTTCTTCAATGGCATTGTGGGAACAAAATAGAGGTTTTGATCATCATCCTCTTTATGCCAGCCTGTAAAAACAGTGAAAAATGCTTCAGTGCTAAACGCTCAACAGCTGGTTATAAGTGAAAAATATCTACATGCAAAAACTACTTCATGCTCCAGTATCTGACTTTATCCAGTGCACTGTGTGTTTTTGTCAACCTCATTGTCATCAGCAGTGTTACTCATGTTTATTGTGGTACTTCATCTTTAAGTGGCTTCTCTTTCTTATTTGTTGAAGGCTTTGTGAATTCTTTGACACAGTGTCTCGCATACATTAGCACTATGTCTCAAACCCCGGGTTTATTCATTGAATTGAGAATAAAAATTATAAAAATTATAAATAAAAAAACCAAAAATAAAAATGTCCCCGCTGTGGGACAATAAAGGCTTATCTTATCTTAAAGAAGTAGAAAGTGGCCACATGCTTCAGTGATTAATGAAGATATAACTGAGTAAATGTTATAAATCTGTAAAGATGGCTGGTTTTCCTTTGCTCTCCCCTGGCAAATGAAGTCTGTTCAAATGAGACAAATAAAAGGTAGTTATTGTACAAAATCAGCTTCTAATCTGCATTTGTTTATGCACAGCTTACACTTGGCCACTTTTACATTTGTGACTCTTTTACAACTGTGAGACCACACCAGAGCGTATGTTCCAAACATCTTCCTTGCTATCATGGTTAGCCTTTTACACTAGTTGTAAAGCAACCATAATTGTGTGCGTCAAACATAAGTAGCTACATGCTAGCATCAAACGCATAGGCGGCACCTGGGCTAGTTGTGGGCTTAATTATTTATTGGTGAGAATATCAGAGAACACAGAACACAGCGCACATCTCATCAAACAAGCAACACAGACACGGCCCATAGGAAATTTTTAATTTTAGTGAAAGAATATTCCAGATGGGAGTCCAGCTCATACCAGCTCTGAATGAAGCTCCTTTGCTGGTTTTGGAATATTTGGCTGTGTACTTTTTCATGGGCGGGCGCTGGGGTCCCTCCTCTGGCTGCCGGCTGGCTAACATTGCTAACAGCACACCCAGGATTGAGCAGCGCTGGAGGTGCTAACAGCTGCCTGCTGCGGATAATTCTCTGTAGGGTCATCAGTACAAGCAGCCCCTTTCACATTGTCACATTGTTTTCACATTGTCATTTCATTCCAGTGCATAGAAGGTTGCTATGGCAATTGGTGGCACAATTGGATCAGATCAACTGGAGAAAGGGAGAAACAGCACCAGAATAAAGGAAATCAGACTGGATTATGTCAAACATCTGGTAAATTCTTGGTTGGTCTACGGTGGGACTATTGTCATTCTTGGTGGGGCTATGGTCCCATCTAGCCCCACCCCAGCGCTGCCCATGGCCTTTACTTTTTATAGAAAAATAATCACTTTTTTGAACCTGGTCAGTTCTGTATATCTTGCAGTGTCATGTAATACCAATGGAAAAGGCTCACTTGACCACTGCTGATCCACAGAAAGAGCTTAACAGATCATACCAGTGTTTTTGCATCCTTTAGTCCATTAACACACAGCATCAATATAGCATTTTGAGAATAAATAGTAATCTGACACCAGAAAAGAAAACAGTGAACACAATGACAAAGGCCTTGTTTACACCTGGCATGAACATGCATCTTGGGTGATCCGATCACAAGTGGACAGCTCTAAGTACAGGTGTGAATGCACCCAAGATGCGTTGAGGACGATTTGAGATCTGATCGCTCAGACCACATTCAGAGGTGGTCTGGGCCGCATATGGCCACATCCTTTTAGCAGTCTGTACGCGAATGTGTCCTGGGCCACAGTGGAGGACCGCCTACTCAACTGACGTCCTCTGCGTAAGCAGAAGTAGGTACTCATTCGCATGCCAACGGCGTCATATTAAAGTGCTAAACAACAAGAAACAGATATATTACGAGTGCGTCAAACATCTTTGCAGATTCGGTTTGCCTGGAAAACGCCAAGGAATAGACCCAGGCTGTATTGTTTAAATTTTGCCCATGCGCCAAGGTCTTTGCAAACAACTTCTTCTTTTAGTGCATTGCTGCCTCTCGCCGGTTAAAAACAACAATGCATTTTGTCTTTCCAAACAGAAATGATATACGTGTTTATTTGCATATAGAGCGGGGAAGTGAGGTCCGGTTACAAGTGGTCACTCGAGACACATGTGGAGATGCATTCTAATGTACTTTTTTCAATTCAATAAAATAACTCTGGGCACTATGCTATGCTATGCTATATGCTATACTTGTGCTATACTAAGTAGAGAACATATTACAAACCCCAAAAGGTCCACGATAACACCTGTAATGTGTCACACAGATCAGATCAGAGCTGTTACCGATCCCATAGACATGCAGTAATTGAGCTAATCTCATCCCACCAGTTAATATACTTTCACACTTCATGCAGAGGCACAAAATAGACTTTGATGATTTTGTTTGTGTGGTAAGACCACCAAAACCTACCTATCTCTTTAATTACAGTCCTGTTCATGACCATGAGCAATAATGACACATCAGACAGTTCGTCATCGCTCAATAGATCCACAGACTTCCATTAAATGTGCCTCTGTCTGTCCACTGAAGCTCTACAGCTCCTTGAAGCGTATTTAAATTCAGAGCAACCCTTACAGCTAGCTTGATGTGATGGCTGGGTAAACAGAGCGACAATAAACAATTACTGTTTATTAACTTTATTGAAGGTGTCCTGGATGGCAGCTGAGAAGACAGTGTTTGCAGACTGCTGTTATTTTAAAGCTGGCACAACAGATACAGAGAAACCTGTCATCTCAGACGCTGCTCTGTTTTTTTTCTTTTTCATTTTAAACTACAATTATAAGACATTTTTGGCAAATTTCAGCGCTGTGCATTTATGCTTGTCTGAGGTCTGTCTCATGTCTGCAAGTTTGTACAAGGACATAAAAGCATGTCCCTTGAGAGGGAGAAACAAAAATTGCATGTCATTGTAAAAAGAGGTTCGCTCAACAAAACAATGGGTGAATGAAACGGAGAGCTCTCCAAATCAGACAGTCAGACCAGTCATTTCTTTGACATTTATTCAAACTCCAAATCCACTGTTTTTCAATGGAATGGCATCAAGTGCCCTCGCTTGTTATTTCATACCAACTTATAACATTCTTGTACCTCCTTTAACTACCCTGAACACCCGTAGAGTTTCCTCAGATCACGCTGTTAAATGCTATAGATTAAATAAAGATCACACTCTGCCAAGAATGCAGAGAACAAAACAAAACATGAATAAAAACAGAGGAAAAATCTATTTTCCATGAGCTTTTTTATGGCCACAGCACAATGTCAGTCAGAGCTCTGAAATAATTTTACACATGCACACCCAGCACGCACGCACGCACGCACGCACACACACACACACACACACACACACACACACACACACACACACACCTCTTGGATATGAAGCACAGATGATAACAATATAACCCCGCATTTCCTGACAGCCGTAGAAAATATATCAATTTTCCACTTGGCTTTTTTCTGGGGCATTTTCATTAATTAATTTTAGAACCCCAGGCATTAACAGGACAATACACACTATATACATTCTTCTACATAGGGCTTGTTTGATCATAATCTCCATCTTTAAAGTTTGTTTATAGACTTATTCTGTGTCTGTCTTCATGTTGATAATTGCAGGGCTTCATTAACATTTGACAGCGCTGTAGCTACAGCTCGGGAGCGCCACATTTGATGGATGTCTCCTCTGTTAATTGATGCGTTGGGATTTAGTTCGAGAGGGAATCTGCCCCCAGGGCTCCGCGGGTCAAAGATTGAACTTCATTTTCAGGCAGGAAATCTAATAGCTCTCACAAAAGGTTCTTTGGACTTCTTATATCCTCGAATGTTCATAAAATTGGATGCCGCGACTAGTGTTGTTAACCTGCTTTAAATAACTCTTCAGAAGAGTGGATGTAAACTTTATGAAGGACGATACAGCCAGGAGGAGACTCCGGTTGGATCAAGTGGCTCTTTTTTCTTAGTGATTTGCTTGTCATTCCTCTGTTACAATGACCTCAATACCAAGAGCATACTTAATATTCATTCCTTACTTTGTCATACAAATTCTGTATATAGTAGGCAAATCTGTATTTCATGGTTACATGCTCTATGACCACAGCTCAGATATATGACCTTCATAAATATTCATCATTCTCCCGTACATGGCACAAATTAGACAGTAGAATATTCAGTGATGGACTAAATCAGAGAAAGCATCAAGAGAAAAAAAATATTTTACTGTTACATCCATACATGAATTGATCAAAGAAGACCCAGAAGCACAACAATCAATATTTTATCTGCTGAATTGCTGTTTGATCAGAAGCCCTCTTTAAAGAAAACATCAAAAATAGCAATAACATGCCAAAATTAAAGGATAAGATTGGCGATTTTCTATAGTTTTCCTCTTGTCAGCAAATCCCATGAAAAGACCCAAACCAACAATGAACATATCCTACTGTATCATGTATTGTGTGTATTCAAAGCCTGATTTTCTTCCTCTGAGAGCTCCATTGTTGACCAAAAACTATTAAAAACACATCAGTGAACCACACTGTTGCACTGGGTGACATGTTCCTTCATTACCATGAACACACACACTATTATTTTGATTCAATCCCACATACACCGTCCTGCTGCCCCAAATACTCACTAGAGCACCAAATGTGGATTCATCCACACCTGAAAATAGTCCCCATCAAATGCTCCATTTCCTCTTAAAATGACACTATATATTTGCAAGCCATTTTGTCTTGAGTGTCCTGTCTTTAGTAATATTTGATGAGGCTGAGTGCCACAGACAGGGTAGTGAAGTCAGAAAATACAAAAAGAGACAGACTAACACATTGTTTGTTTTGGTCTTTTCATAGGATTAGTTGACAATCGGAGAACTACAGGATAACACCAGCCTTATCCTTTAACAAACGGCAAGAGCAAACGCTGCATAGATAGCTGAATTCAACAACAGGTGTTTATCATTACACCACATGCATGGAAACGTAGTCAAGAAAAATGAAAAGATTTGATTGTGGTCAGAGGTAAGAAAAGTCATATTTTACCTGGTTTTTATACTGGCTGAGAAGATATGCTACATTAGGAGTTATGAGAGGAGCCAGCACAATTTCATATAACGCAGCTGACAGACATCTTAACAAAATATGCTTAATGTTTGAGGTGGCAGACACTCAAGGTGAGACATTTGTGCAAACATATGAGTGGTGGAGCTAATATTTTTAACAGTTGTTGTAAGGGTGCACTAGTTGAAAGACCACGAGGAGATTCAAAAGGGAAGGGGCTCCTCTCTTTGGGCAACCCAGAATTTGAGGAATTACGTTGATATTAGAAAAATCTGCAAAATGTGCTGCACATTTACGATTTATGCCCAATGCCAATATCAAAGCCAGGAATGTAGGAAGTAACCCTTTATAAAGCAAAGCCAAAAGTAATTTTTATCCTTTATCCACTGATCATTATGTGTTTGGTCTCCTTTTCCATCTTAAAAAAGACAAACAACAACTACAGTATGTCTTCACCCGGAGTTCATTAAGTCATGTTAGTTGTAGTGGATTGATCACGTTGTCAACTCACAGTTTATTATCTTTTGATAAGATATGTAGTGTATTACTTTATGCAAGCTTCACCATTCCTGGCTTGCTTTTGTAAAAGAGTCTGATTTCCTTGGCTCTGCAATATCTTACGACGCCAGAGTGGCTCCAACACAACTTCTTAGTGCAATTAACAGCTGATAACAGATAATTAAAGTTGCCATTGTTTGTGTGAAACATCGCTGCAAATTTGCCTGGGCTGTGGTGAAATATCCATGGGTTTATCTGCAATCAAACAGTTGATGATCCCATCTTTTGTTAGATGCAAAACTAATTCACATTTGGAGATAAAATTTGTTTGGCCCTTTGTTTTCTGGAGCACACAATATTATAGTAGCTCTTTCCAGTACTGGCAATACAGTGGTATTTTGTTGTTTTTACTTTGGAATATTTTAGTGAGCGACAAAGAGATAACTGAATGTCTAATTGAAGATAAACAAGTTAATGCTTGTGCTAAAGTCCATTAGAAGTTTTTCCAGCAGACAAACAATTTAAAAACGCAGTAGGTAAAAATGCACAGGGCTCTTATTGTTAAACTTGGATCTGAATGCTTGAAGTGATGCACCATTTGTTCTCACGTTTGTTTCTGTTGAATATTTAATCTGGAAACACTTTTGGGACAGAGGCCGAGTGAACAAGTGCTACAAAGCTGATATCACAGGTGACAGTATATTTCAGGGTGCACATAGGACTCTTATAGTAATTTACATTCAAATCAACACAGCAACTCATGAGAAATGTGTTTGCTTTGCAGCAGATTCATAATCCTTCTGTGCACCAACAATTCCCCAACTTCCCTGTCAAAGCCAAGAAAGAACTGGAAAAAAAGCAGAGGGACTTTCTGTCTTTGAAAAGCAGAATAACCACCCCCTGCCTCCCTCATTTGCCTCAGCTAAGCACACATCCGAGCATGCATTACAGCCCATCTGTTCATTTATACACAATAGTCATTCTATATAATTTATACAGGTCTTGTCCCTGTAAACTATTCACACATTGGTCCCTTATTAGTTTTGCTCAGATTGTGTAATGAAGCAACAAAGGTTTCCATTATGATTCAGTCAACATGCCTGCAGGCAGACTGTCTCTGGATACTCTCTTTCTCTCTCTTGATTGCTTTAACTCTCAGCAAGTTGTTTTGTTAGAGAAATAATGTATTGATCTGCAACAAATAAGACAGGATTCAAGGTTAATGAGAATGTAAACTGCTCTTAAGGACTGGTGCAGTGACAACGATCCGTTCCTCTAATCTTATGATGCATGATGTCGGTGTAAATTTAGCAAAATATTGTGACTGTCAGTGTTCTTTGTAACTTTGTGAACACACCCTGTGAGAAAGCATCTTTGTGGTTTCCAAAAGACTCAAATTAATTTGCATATGGTGTGCAGCTCTGGCTATTGCTCATGTTGAATAGTACATGTAGTTTCACAGAGCCCTAAAGTGTTCAATACAAAATAAATAAATAAATAATTATGAAGTAATCATGAATAAATTGTTTAAAATGTACACTGTAAATCATTTTAAGTCGGTTCCCCTCCTGCCACCGAGTTCACAGGACACAGGAAAATGTAAAACAAACTGAAGTTCACTGAAGATATTAAGTTGAACAACTGTTCAGTCCAGACCGCCCTCGGTTGAAGAGTGGTACATTTCCCTTTTATTTTGAAGTCCTAGTGTTATCCAGTGAAGGATCTCTTGTTGTCAGATTCAGGAAGCAAATGGAGAAAATTGTTATGGATCACATATTCATTATAAAATTGACCTGAAGTTACTCTCTCTTCTTTTAGGTAGACTGAGATGCATTTCTCATTGAATATTATGGATCACATTCTTGTTGTAAAATTGGAGTTTCTTTATCTTTTTAGAATCCATTTCATCTCTCATTGAACATTTTGATTGTTTGGCATCATTACAGTTTCAATTTATATTATGTACACCTAGGTAAAAATAAATAGGATGTTATTATAGGCTATTATTGACTCACTTTGAGATTTTACTCCTTGTACTTGTGTATACAGTTTGTAGTGGCTTCTGCAGCCCTGTCTTTTAATTGACCATACCCTCTTACATTACTTTTGTAGCAGTAAGATTACATTAATTGTAGGGTGAGGTTTTCCCGATATCCTCATGCTAAAATTTACCATAAATCCACATTTTAAAGCTCATATTTAAAAAAAAAAATTCTTCCCAGGGGTTATGCATGCCCCTGGAAAGCATCTTTGTCACCTTTTTCCACCCCTGATGAGTTTGCACCCCTGGACATATTCGACTACTTCCAAAGAGAAATGGGATCTTTTAAATGATATCCTTTGCAGAGAGGTGGAGAGAGGCTCCGAGTGGTTCTCACAGAGAGGGAGACAGACAGAAAGACAGACAGACAAACAGACAGGGAGAGTGCATCTCAGCATTCAGTGCTTGCTGTCACCACCATTATATTGAGACTGACCAAACTTGCCTTCCCTGCAGTGCGGCACTGAAGGGTGCAGTCACCGACATGCTTTTGCAACTTTCTCTCCCCCTCGTCCCCCTCCCCACCAAAAGCTCCCACAGGCCGTATCCTAATACTATGTTGTGCCTTTTATCCCCGCCCCCCCACCAGCACTCTCCCATTCCCATTCTGTTGACTGTGACCTCCTCCCTCTTCCGCCTGCTTTTTACTGTGAAATGGAGCCTTTCTCAATCACACAGCGCTCTTGGCCTGCTCTTTATTTCACTCGTCTTTTTTTGTTCCCTCTCTTTCACTCTGGCTGGGAGCTTATCTGAGAGGCTCAGCTGCTGGTCGACTGTCCACAGAGAACCCCAGGCCACAACAAAAAAAACAACAACTGGCAAATAAAGCTACTCTTTGGCGTGGCTTCATTTATGTTAAGTACTGAGACACTTCAACTATTTACCGTAACCTCAACTTGAAATGTGAAAAATGATAAGCTCCCCTCTTCAGCTGGCATGATGCATCACTGAAATGCCACTGAAATTGAGTCAGGGGAAGTGATGGCTATGTTTTTCTGATTTTTCTAGGAATGTGGGGAGGTAATAATATGTGTCCTGTCCAATGAAAACCATGTATCTCCAAAATTTCTCCATAAAACAGTTGGTATTATAGTGCAGTCCGACACCCAAGCCCCACCCACCGCGTCCACTGTGGGCACCCCCCTCGGTCTTATGACGCAGCCAGACAGAAATCTGCCTGATGAAATTTACTCACGTGGTGTGGCCAAAAAGTGAGTAGAACAGGAAATAGCGTGGGTAGGGTTGTAAACATTAACCTGCAGGAGCTAGCGTGGCTAGCAGGCTAACAACAGCAGTCCACAAAGTTGTCATTTATACAGCGTTTTATCAAACATTTGTATGTCATTAACCTTTGTCACTGTCCTTGCACTCATTGCAGCCAAACAGAATAATTTCCATTTCACCATGCAGTGATAAAACAAGAATACAATCAATATCCTGAAGAATGAGAGGTCAGTCCCACCCTTCCCTCAAACCAGCTGGACGCTGGAGAGCCTCACAATTTCGCATGTCAAAATTCAGTCAGATAGAGCTCTGCACAAAGCGGCAGGTCAATTAATGACCTGACGTGAATTTCAATTCAATTCAGTTTTATTTATATAGCACCATATCATAACAAAGTTATCTCAGGGCACTTTTTCGAATAGAGCAAGTCTAGACCGACTCTTTATATTTACAGAGACCCAACAGTTCCCACCATGAGCAAGCACTATGCGACAGTGGCAAGGAAAAACTCCCTTTTAACAGGTAGAAACCTTGAGCAGAACCAGGCTCTAGGTGGGCGGTCATCTGCCTCGACCGGGTTATTGAAGGGCTGGAGGAAAAGAGAATACAACAGCACAATACAGTTCCACATAGGGATGTAAAGCAATAGTTGTGGTAATGGCATTGATGTTAACACCAACAGAAACAACACTAAGAACTAATATTATAATAGCAATACTAATAACAAGAGCAGCAAGCAAGGCAGCAGCAAAGGTGGTGCAGAGCAAGCACGGGACAGCAGGGTGGCCCAACCACAGACTCCAGCACTCCGGAGGCAGAAACACCTGCAGAAAGCAACAGAAGGAGAGAGAGGAGAAAGCACACAACTACAGGAAGAAGTTGAATTAATAACAAGCATTGATGGGATATGAGGGCGTACAGATGGAGAGGAAGAGGAGGAGAGAGGAGCTCAGTGCATCATAGGAAGTCCCCCGGCAGTCTAGGCCTATAGCAGCATAACTAAGGTGTGGCTCAGGGGTCACCTGAGTCAGTCCTACTATAAGCTTTATCAAAGAGGAAAGTCTTAAGCCTACTCTTAAATGTGAGGAGGTTGTCCGCCTCCCGTACACAAACTGAGATCTGGTTCCACAGGAGAGGAGCTTGATAGCTGAAGGCTCTGGCTCCCATTCTAATTTTAGAGACTCTAGGAACCACAAGGAACCCTGCATTCTGGGAGCGCAGTGCTCTAGTGGGGTAATAGGGTACTATGAGCTCTTTAAGATATGATGGTGCCTGACCATTTAGGGCTTTGAAGGTGAGGAAGAAGGATTTTAAATTCTATTCTAGATTTTACAGGGAGCCAGTGTAGAGAAGCTAATATTGGAGAAATATGTTCTCTTTTTCTGGTTCTTGTCAGTAAACGTGCCGCAGCATTCTGAATCAGCTGGAGAGTCTTAAGGGATTTATTGGGGCAGCCTGATAATAGAGAGTTGCAATAGTCCAGCCTAGGCGTAACAAATGCATGGACTAGTTTTTCTGCATCTTTTTGAGATAGGATGTGTCTGATTTTTGCAATGTTACGTAAATGAAAAAAGGCAGTTCTTGAAGTTTGTTTTATTTGGGAGTTAAAGGACATATCCTGATCAAAGATAACTCAAAGATTCCTTACGGTTTCGCTGGAGGCCAGGGCAATGCCATCTAGAGAAACTATATCTTTAGATAATGTGTTTCGAAGGTGTTCAGGGCCAAGTACAATAACTTCGGTTTTGTCTGAGTTTAACATCAGAAAATTGCAGGTCATCCAGGCCTTTATGTCCTTAAGGCATGCCTGAAGTTTAGCTAATTGTTTGGTTTCATCTGGCTTGATCGATAAATACAATTGGGTATCATCTGCATAACAATGAAAATTTATGGAGTGCTTCCTAATAATATTGCCTAAAGGAAGCATATACAAGGTAAATAGAATTGGTCCAAGCACAGAACCTTGTGGAACTCCGTGACTAACTTTGGCGTGCATAGAGGATTCATCATTAACGTGTACAAACTGATATCGATCTGATAAATAGGATTTAAACCAGCTTAGTGCAGTACCTTTAATGCCAATAAAATGTTCTAGTCTCTGTAATAGAATGTGATGGTCAATGGTATCGAATGCAGCACTAAGATCTAGTAAGACAAGTACAGAGACAAGTCCTCTGTCTGATGCAATTAGAAGGTCATTTGTAACTTTCACCAGTGCTGTCTCTGTGCTATGATGCACTCTAGAGGATATAAAGAGAGGTCCCAGGCACTCGAGCCTCAGAGCAGTGTGGACGGCGTGAGGACATCATGGGACCACGGACTTAGAAAAATTAGAATTATATGAGTAAGGATCTTTTTGATTATCTTTTATGATTGACTGATTTTTTATATTGAATAATCTGCTGCTTAACCCCTGCTTAATCCCTGCAATAAATACTTATAATGGATTTAAAGTAAGATGTTCCTTCATTATTATTGAGCTTCTCATGATAGTAAAAAGTTATGTCTATGTTTGCCCAACATCTAAAAGGTTCTGAAAGGTTATTTTAGTTTCCTTTTGTCCACTTTTATAGTAAAACAGACCCTGAGGGCTTAGAATACAAGCCATCAAACCTTTTCCTAGCAACTTACCAAGAGCCAAGATCTTTAAGGGGAAAGCTGTTGTTAACGGGCGTGGCTGATAGCTACTGCCGGCAAGCAAGGCTATTCAGTTAGGGGTAGTTATCAGAGGGGGCAGGGTAGACGACTGGATGAAGGCAGTTAGGAGCTAGGCAAGTTTCCCCCACCACCAGCTTAAATTATCTTTAGAATTTCTATTAGGAATAGGGCTACTGTAGAACTAAAGATTGGACCCTTTAATCGGAGAGCTGGTCCAGTGAGTCCTGTAAGGGGCTTTACCGGTGATCTGACATGTGGCGCCCAACGTGGGGCTCGACGGAGAAGGATTCGTTGAGCCCAGGAAGAACCCCTGTGGCCTAAGGAGGGCCACTGTTCGTGTGAGACAAGCTGAACGAGTGTTTTAGCAGCAGAGGAGCAGCTAGAGCACAGCAGAGGTGAATCGACTGCGGAGACATCAAATCACCAGACCTACGCGAGGCGAAGGAGCACCGCGAGGAGGAGAACAGCAGGCATCGAGGGATTGCAGACCGGATCCCAGACCGACGCTGCGGAGTAGCCGAACCAGTCCAACCTACATCCCTGCTCAACACGCTACGAGAGGCTTTGAGGGGTGGACGACTCGAGACAACAAAGACAAAGAGTGAAGATGGCTGATGGGGGGAGAGCTACAGCAGGGCCCCCTTGAGGCAGAGAACCCGGAGGAGACCACGGGGAGGAGTCGGGACCAGGATCCAGCCGAGGACCACTGCTACGAGGAACTGGGGGAGCCTGGACTGAGCAGCGGACTCTTCTACCAGATCATCCTCCAGGGGCACGGCTTCAGGATTTGGGAGGAAGAGATCCAGGAGCATCTCCAGTCCCATGCCTCTGGGAAGTCAGAGGAGGAATTGGGACAGGAGGTAGCTGAACAATGTAGGAGCCACAAGAGATATGTGGCATCTACCATCATCGACCGACGGGTGTTGGTGGTGCGAGACAGCCCTTAACCTCCAAAAACCAAACAAGATGTTGCAGTATGGCTTCACTGGTGGGCAGCGGAGCTGGCAGATGAGCACACCTATGCACAAGGACAGATAACAGCTCTCATAAGCCCCTATGCAGGTTATGACTCAATAGTTAAGATGCTGTCAAATGAGTTGGGGGTGCAAGCTGTTTTGATAAATAAATCAGCAAGAGCCACACCATGATATAAGGAGCACGAGTTGCTGGTAAGCAGGTTGCATCACAATCGGGACTGGTTAAGAAAAGATGCAGAGGAAAGTGAGAGTTATGTGGGTCCTGAGTCCTCAGGAGAAGGGAGCGAGGACGAAGGAACTCAGGATCCAGGCAATGGAGGCCTGGATGCAGCAGCCAGGTTTCCATCAGTGCCTGCAAGTTTGACAAACTAGAAACCCGCACCTCCAGAGGAGCGGCGGGACTCATTGATAGACTTTGGCCAGGAAGGTGAGGCACTACGCCCTCTCCCTGTCAGCATGACAATACCAACCACTCCAATGGTGACAAGCATGGGACGGCTGACCCAGAATATGGCAGAACTTACAGACACGGTGGAGAAACTCACCAAGAGGACAGCCAAGATGCTGGAACCACCAGAACGGGGCATAGAGGATGTAGCACCTCCACTGCAGCCGATACCAGGGGGCTGCTGTAAAATCCCAGGTCAGGCTGGCATGACAGCCTACAACCTGATCGGGGAACCATGGGACATCAACGGAGATGGACTGTTGGTAATTACTAACTCACTGTTGAAAGTGTATAATAATAAGTTCAGGAAAGCGATGAATCACCAAGCAGGGGAGGACTACAAAAAAGAAGTAGAGTTCCGAAGTAAAGGGCTTCGGAGGCAACAAGATGAAGATTTCCCTGTGGTGGTGACAAGCACCACCTACTTTGCTACTTTGCATGTGCCAGTTGAAGAGTATGATTAAAAGAAAGACATCGAAAGTTACAGAGAAATCCTGGTGAAAGCTGTGGAGCAGGGGCTCAACAGGGCCAGTGAGCTGGGACACCGGAGGATTGTCATCAGCCCAGATGGGATGCGATCCAACTGCCTCCCTTGGGAGGTAGCGGAGCAAGCAGCTATGGGCCGTGCATTACCTCATACAGGGTAACCCGGCCTGGATAAACATCAAGTACTGGTAATCACAGTGACCAAGGCTCAAGAGATTGAGCGACAGGAGAAACTCTCCGGCCTGGATAAACATCAAGTACTGGTAATCACAGTGACCAAGGCTCAAGAGATTGAGCGACAGGAGAAACTCTCCGGCCACCTCAAAAGGGCAGAGCAAGCCACACCCTTGCAGAGAAGCCGAACATGAGTCGCATCCACCCCAGAGGACGACCGCGGTGAGGACCAGACTACCCCTCTAGGCCGCAGCAGCACCAGGCCCGAGCTTGCCTTTATGACTCCGGCCATGGTGACAGAGTCACGTGTGGCCATACTGGAACGGGAAGACAGAGGGGCATCTCCAGAATATGCAGACTCTGTTATAAGACCTGGACCAGAGGCCAGATACGACAGCATGTACACGACAAAGAAGGATCCTGCCAAAAGAAGGATCCAGAATCCCGCAGCCACGAGCCATGGAAAGCCCACTAGCAAGCCACAGCAGGAGGGACCAAAGTGGACCAGCCACACCAAGGAATGGTGGGGTCAGTGACACCGAGGGTGTAAACGAAGACGAAGGAGAGGATCCAGAAGAAGCGGACGAAAGGCATAGCCTGATTTCTGGCAAGGCAAGGGATGGCCCAATTACCACTAGAGATGGAAGACAGGCATACATGCCAGAAATTGGCCAAACCAGCTACGACATGTCTGAAGCCTGGGTTGACAACCTGGATAAGTTCCAGGAGCTAAAGGTCAAAGCTGAGGTAGGAGAATGGGCCAATTTCCTGATGATGCCTTTCTATGCATCCTTGGCTAAATACAAGGAACTAACCACTAACTTCAGAACGGCCTTCCTTGCCATCACGCATGACGTTATGCTGCGAAGGCTGAAAAAAGCAGCTCATCAGTTTTCTATAGAGACAGAGGACATCCGTCTGCAGGATCTCTCTGGGGATGAAGAGGAGCAAGATGACCAGAGGCAGCCAAAGCAGAGGGCTGGCCAAGCTCTTCCCCCGAAAGTCAGTGCTGCAGGAGTGGACGGGATGACTGTCCAGCTCCCGGGGCAAGAGATGAATGAGCTCAAGAAAATCAAGATGATGGTGAAAGACAAAGACCCCCAACAAAGTATGCAAGAATATTTACAGAGAAATGGCCAATGGCCAAGGCTTGTACCCAAAATGAAGATGCTAAGCGTCTGTTGGCTGAGTTGTGACCTCCCATCCATTGGACGCAGGGGAGTCGGCAAAGAACCACTACGAGCGGCTGGTGTTGGAAGATTTGGATGATGAAGACTCCTGCATTGAGAGGGCCAGAAAGAACCTGAATCAAAGCTATACACTTACCCAGGTCTAGCATATGCTTAAGGGAGTATTCCCAGCAGACCGGTATGTTAAGGCTTTAAGAGAGGTGACCAAGGGGCAAAGGGATGAAGTGGACTTTGTGAAACTCCCGGTGAAAGGCACCACTACAACAAAGATCAAGGCAGTGGTGAAAGAGTGGGATCTGAAGAGAAGGTTCTACGAGGCCAAGAGGGAGAAAGGAGCACAACAGCAACCAGCCAAGCCAAAGGTTGTGCAAGAGAGTCAAAAGCCGACAGAGAAGCCTGCCCCGAGGCCATCCCCTCAACAGCCATCAAGGAAGCCCCAAGGTAGCTATTGGAACAATCAAGATAGCACCCCTAAACCAGCGCCTAGGAGAACCACACCAGCCAAGAAGGGAGATTATTTCCCTCCAGAAGAGTACAGCAAGTTAACACCGGAACAGAAGCAAGCCCTCCATGAGTCCCACAAGGCGGCGGCCAGAGGGCCTGGAAAATAATGGTCCAGGAGGCGCGGGTCACCCTGGAACATGCCTACTGGGTGGGAGATGACATCTACGCTAATGTGGATGGAGTTCCCCACCTAGTGGATTCCGGGGCTGAGGTGTCCACGACCCGCAAAGGCCTTGAGAGAGCAGGACACCTAACAGTCCAGTTTGTTACGACTGAGTACACGAACTGGATCCAAATGCATGACTCAAACAACAGGTGTCGGAATAACAAAAAGCGTCTTTACTGAAAAAGAGTTTGATGAACAAAAAACCACTCTACAGAGGGAAAAAAACACACGGCTTGAACAAGTTCAATGAACAAAAAACCACTCTTACAGAGGGAAAAAAAGCACTCACGGCTTGAATAAACAAAACAATGACTCGACCAAAAAACACTGACTTGATAACAAGGGTACGAAGATAACGCTGGCTCTCTGACATTACGGCAAGACGAACTGGCAAAGACAAAGGGGAGACACCAACTATAAATACACAAGGTAATGGGAAACAGGTGGAAACAATAAGGGCGGGGAAGACAATCAGACGGACGGTAGACACACGAGGGCAGGAAGTCAACACACTTAATTATTGCGTGGCATGACACAGTTTGCGGACGGGGCACTGAAACGAGTCCCATTTGGGATCTGGAAAGGGACTGTGTGGTTATTAGGATCTTATGACTTGATAACTACAAAGGACTTGAAGAATTTATATCTACCCAGGCGAGAATGGGTTCCAGTGAGGAGGCGTCTGGAGAGGCTACAAGCCCAACTAATAAGGTTGGGACCTCTCAAGGAAGATTCACCAGCAGGAGGATGATACAAACCGGTTGATGTGCCGGAAGTGAGCGAACAGAAAATCCAAGAGAGTGACCTTACCCCAAAGGGAAAAGAAAGGCTGAGACAAATCATCGCAAAGGCCAAGGTGGCCAAATTCAAGAACGATTGCGGTGATTTATGCGCCAAATACATCCACACCATAGAAGGGGGTGTGGATCCCCCTGTGCGCCAGTATCCACTCAATCCTGGAGCGGTTGAAGAAATGGATACAATAGTTAACCCTCTAGACCCCATAGCGCCCCAGAGCGCCCGTTCTATATTTCACTATAGCGCCCGGCAGTGCCCGTCACTTCCCAGTTTATCAAAACACGGAAAATAAAGTCCTGAGCTTTGTATTGCAGATACGTTAAGTTGTCATCAACAACCGGAACTGGAAATATACATCATAACGTTGAGATCTGTGTTTTTTTCCCGCAGGTTTCCACCCGGTTTCGGTTTCCACTTGTAAAATGCTCCGCGGACTAAGCATCCCTGTCTTTAAATTCTTTTGGATGCCGTAAGATTGTGTTGTGAGAGAGGTCCTGACCCACCGTGCATCGTGCAAAGTGACAAAGACATTGTGTGTTTAAGTTTTGGGTGCGACGGTCTTTTAACCGGTTGAGAAGAGTGAAAGGGAGTCGTAAGTCTGATCAATAGGCGAATAAGAAGAGCTGGAAAAGATTGTTGCAATGCCGCCCAAAAAGTCAAGAAAGGAAATCCAAACCAGTACCTGCCCATTAACCTTCAAACCATTTATGAGGCTTCTTAATGAGTGGATATGTTTAGACCATCCAAAAAGGGATTTTGAGTTTAACCTGTTTCGCTGTGGAACAGGAGTCTATTTTTGTAGCAATGGGGAGTATGAAAGGGATGCAGATTTATTGGTACCAGGACGAAATGAGATCTCAGACTGTATACGCCATGGGAGCCTTCTCCAGTATCAAAGGTACAAGTACCAGATAGCAGTCCCGTGGAAGAACCAACCGGTGCCAAAGTGTCCCACTACATCTCCATGGATTCTGAACACAGCCTATTTTTCGGTGCAGGGAGTATTGCTGAAGGTGCGCTGGGGCCCTGATTATGCAGAACCCTTGAGAGGTGAATGTGTTCATCCAGCACCATATATATCAAGAGCTCCTCAAAGGAAGGGTCACACAAACCCCACGGGGCCATTGCAAAGGCCCTTCACCCATTGTTGGGCACCTAACACCATCTGAGAGGAGTGACTGGGGAGAAAGCAACCCCGGGAAGCGGACAAAGGATGGAGCTACCGCTGTTACGAGGAAGAAGACCCTATGACCCAGATGAATTAGATAACATCGGCGAGCAACAGCAACAATCACGGCACCGACCACGGAAAGGAATATGGATGTGTCTCTGTTTGACGGCCAAGATATTAGCAGTAATGGCGGCAGTCCTAGCCATTTTATATCACTATGGAAGTGAACCTTGGGCCCTTACCTCACGTAGGGCGCGGGCTGACAGTTAGCACACATTTGAATCGGTTTTCCAAACGGCAAATCCCTTCCACTGTCCCCGTGTCAAGAATGTTCCCATTTCTCACCCCCCCATGTCAGAAAGTAGCCCCTTTGTCAATTTGACAATTGGGAAACAAATACGTTCCCGTTTGTCAGCACGCCAAATGTCAAGCGGTTTCCCGAACATCAATATCGCGAGGGGCCAGCGTTACTGGCTCACCCTGGCGCCGTGGAGCCGTCTGTGAATGCGCTTCACCACCTCCAGAGATGTCAGGGGCGCATCGGCAGAGCCTGCCCGGCAGAGAGTGCATGTTCCCCTGCGTAAAACTCGCAGCGCCACGGCCTGTGGAGGACCGTGATTTTTAATTTAATTCAGCGGGGGGGCTTCAGAGTTATCCGCATGGGATAGAGCCAGTGTTACTGGCTCGCCCTGGCGCCCTGGAAACGGCTGTGAATGCGCTTCACCACCTCCAGGGATTTCAGGGGCGCTTCGGCGGAGCCTGCCCGGCAGAGAGTGCGTCTCCCGTGCGTAAAACCCGCCGCGCCACTGCCTGTGGAGGACCGTTATTTTTAATTTAATTCAGCGGGGGGAGCTTCAGAATTATCCGCAAAGGATAGAGCCATCGTTCATGGCTCACCCTGGTGCCATGGAGCCGGCTGTGAATGCGCTTCACCACCTCCAGAGATGTCAGGGGCACTTCGGCTGAGACAACCCGGCAGAGAGTGCGTCTCCCGTGCGTAAAACATGCGGCGCGGGGGGGTGGCGCCTATGGAGAACCGTGATTATTATTATTATTAATTATTATTCAGGGGGTGCTTCAGAATTATCTGCCCAGGATAGAGGCATCGTTCCTGGCTCACGTGAGGCCAACGAGGGCATGTTTTTGGCTCACGTGGTGGCCTGGAACGGCTCAATTATCTGCACGCCAAATGGCAAACGGTTTCACCTTTGTCTTTGGTCTCAGCCAGTCACAGGCCGTCTTCAGGCGGATTTGGAAATTCACTCCGCAAATAAGAGTGAAGTTTCGGCTTTGGTTTTTCCTCATTTTCCGCAGAACGCGCTGGAGGTAGGTTGTGTTTCTCTTCTCCCCGATTTCGATGGGAAATTGCATTTTATCACAGCGGTCTAATCGCTTTTTTTCTTCAGCAATGACACTTCCAAAGTCCTCCACCTGCCCTCTCTGTTTCAAGGCTTTTGCGGCACTGTCCAATCACCTCAGAAGGACACACAATGTGGCGAACCTGGATGAGCGGAGGATTCTCCTTAACCACGCCACCCGAAGGGTCAACATCAGGGACCTTGCCTGTTCGGTCTTGGGATGCGCGTACAAAAGCACGAGACTGGACAGGCACCTGAGGGAAAGCCACCCGGAGCTCAGCAAAGAAGAGGCGGAGGTCCACTTAAATAGGGTAAGGAGAAATAAAACTATCGCCCTCCTGGCTGCGCTCCGTGCCAAAACCCCCTCACCTGCCATGGTCTCCGGCTTGGACCTGGTGGCACGAGAGGAGGGTGATGACGCGCGTTTGGCATGCCGGGTGCAGGAAGAGCCGCGGCCGCCCACGTGCAGCGACCCGGGATGCACGGAGAGGTGGAGGAAGAACCAGAGGCTGGTTATGGAACTTGCCTGACCTCTGGGAAAAATACAGGCGGCTGTCACAGGCCGTCTCCGGTCGCAGAACGACCGGGTCTGGTGTGGTGACAGAGCGGACGGATCTGCTGCAGGGGGCGGAGGAGGAGGAGGAACGGGCCGCGGAGGAGGAACGGGCCGCGGAGGAGGACCGGGCCGCGGCTGTGGTGGTGGTGGTGGAGGAGGAG
Source organism: Macquaria australasica (assembly GCA_005408345.1). Lineage (NCBI taxonomy): Eukaryota > Metazoa > Chordata > Actinopteri > Centrarchiformes > Percichthyidae > Macquaria > Macquaria australasica. Next base: position 149,314 of record SEMN01000849.1, on the reverse strand, counting down.
GAGGAGGAGGAAGGATCGGGTGAGGAGGGGGAGTCCAGCGGGCCATCGCTGACCAAAAGACCGAAGGAAGGAGTCGTGCGCAGGCTCTTCCAAAGTAGTGGAAGAATGCCGGGTCTGCGCCATCTGATCTTCCCCAAATACATTGAAAGTTACTTGGAGGATTACCAACATTACCAGGAGGGAATCTGCCCTTCTACCAAGCATCTCGAAAACGCCTACTCCAAGGTGAGCCGCGTGAAGTCTTTTGTTTATTTCATGGCCACGGGAAAACGCAACCTACGCAGCTGGTTGTTTCTGGATGACGGGGCCCAGATCAGAAAGTAAGTGAGTGTGGCCGGCTTTCCTAATCATTTCTCGGGTTGCTGCCCGGCCCATGATCCCTGACCATGTCCAACCTTGTGCTTTTTTTTTTTTTTTTTTAACAGATGGTACTACGGGCAAGACGGTGACAACGGCGAACTTTTATATGAGAAACGTGTACCAATTCCTCCAATATATGAAGGAGACCCCTCCTCCCCTCTGCCGCCTGTCCCAGGCCCAGCTGACCGGCGTGGTGAGAGCCGTCAAATCGGCCCTCACCAACATCACAAAAAAGGTGGTCCTGCACCAAATGCAAGTGAAGGCGGACAAGATGGCGAAGGTCGTCTCCAGGGATAGCCTGAAGAAGTGGCGGGACGCGGCCGGGGCACGAATCCCCGCACTGCTGGGTATGTAACTGATGGTTTAGCCCGGGCGGGCAGGCGGGCGTGTGTGCGTGTGTGCGGGTAAATGCATCTCCGAGGTGGTTAACTTTTGGCGTGTCCTCCGCTCAGATGAAATGAAGAAGAATGGCTCACAAGCGCTGAGGTATAGCTTCTACGGATACTTCTCGCCGTTTGTGGCGTGTATCTACGGCCACCGCCCCGGAGTCCTGACCAACATGACGGTGGAGGAAGTGGAAGCCGCGAAGACCACCGGTGGCCGGTCCTCCGAGGGCTTTGTGGTCTCGGTAAGTACGGGGGTCTCCGCCCACGTGTGCCCGAAGTTTGAGTTCGATCTGACGGGGCGTCTAAATGTGTTTTTTATTTATTTATTTATTTATTATTATTTTTTCCCCTCCGCATTGCAGGTCAGCAACCACAAGACCAGCAGGGACTTCGGGGCGGCCCAGATTTTTTTCCGGCCCGAAGAATACGAGTGGCTGGAGACGTGGCTGGAGCTGCGCTCCAGGAATAGGAACCTCGTTCGATACATGCAGGGTGCCTGGGCGGAGATGGGATTGCCGGGAAAGCCCAGCTTCATCGACCTCAGGACCGCCGTCTCGTGAGTCACGCTGTGTCACGGCGGTACCTACCGCAGTTTAAACTTTGCCGGTAGTAGCGATCTTTCTGAGTCCCTCTTCTCCTCCACCACCGTCTCGCAGGCCAAAAATGTGCATTCGGCGGAGGTCGAGACAAGATGGCGACATTCATGTGCCATAACACCTCCATGGCGGACAAGTTTTACGCTTTGAACCTGGACATGGCACAGTCGAGGAGGCCACATCATCCGGCAGCCCCGCGGGGACATCCCCTGCGGGGACATCCTCCAGCACCCCTGCGGGGACATCTTCCGCGGGGACATCCTCCAGCACCCCCACGGGAACATCCTCCGCCATCTGCCTCGGCCTCCACCCGCAGGAGAGCCCGTACCACCTCCGTGACCCTCGGCACGAGTGAGGAAGAGAAGGACCAGTCTGAGGAGTCTGGTACTCGAAGGACAGAAAGCGTAGGCATCGGTCTATTTTAACCATTTTGTCCCGTGTATATAAAGTTGAGGCCTGACCGATCGTAATGCTTCTCTCACTGGGTGTTTTTGTGTCTCCTCACCAGACGCCGACAAGGAGAGCCACGGAGCGGTGCAAGAAGGCGGTGGTACTCATCAGCCCCTTGGGCGACAGACTGAAAACTTCCCACGGACCGGCTGGCCGGTCCCGCGGGACCAGGAGAGCAGTGCTTGGGGCCAGAAAAAAAAGACTCTAGCAGCAATAATGATACACAAATAAAGGATTTAAAATAAATAAAGTTTTTTGCTTTTGCCGCTGTTGTCTTAATAAATCTTATAAACCGTTTGGTCGGTCTCCTGCTTACTCACTTCACCCGCCCTCCGCTGACGTAGATGCGGACCCGCGGGGACAGAGGAACGGCCGGCCCTCGCCGGGCACATTTCCTCCGTCGGCGGCTCCGGCCGTTAGCCGAACACAGCCACCTCCGCGGAGCCGAGCTCCACAAACAGCACCACCACCACCACCGGACTCTCCCACCGCCTCTCCCCGGCCCTCGCCGGGCGCATTTCCTCCGTCGGAGGCTCCGGCCGTTAGCTTTAGTCGAACACAGCCACCTCCGCGGAGCCGAGCTCCACAAACGGCACCACCGCCACCACCGGGCTCTTCCACCGCCTCTCGCCGTTCGTATTTCCTCCGTACCTGGGCCTGTGTGTCATGGCCTGAGCAGGAGAGACAAGGATATTGGAAGGCTGAGGTGGTGTACACAGCACATCACTGCAATCATTCCTGTCTTACCATATTACCGGTGAGTGGAAAATTTTGGGGAAACTACAACCTCGTGTGTGAAACCACTGGAGCACCAAGAATGGTCAAAACCCCAAAGATTAACACAACCGGGGGGACTCAGGATACTAATGGAACCACAGCTACACCTGACTCTCAAGGTAGAGTCAACACAATGACCCCGCCACCTGGGACTAATGAATCACAAGTAAAGGTAACAACCCAGATATCCACCATACAGTTAGTAGACCCAGATTTTCAGCCCATAGATTACGGCCACCGAAGAAATCGAAGCAGAAAATTGGCACAGGAGTGTATGATGAATAAACTTCCTAAGTTGGCCAAGTGTTTCTGGAATATATTTTTCAAATGTGAAACCCATAACTACCTTGTTATCACACCAGTAGTTCACCCAAAGTTCCAGGTCCTTAAGGGAATATACACGACATGGCCAGCGGCCATGCACGAAGAATGGCTTAACAAAACCTTACCCTGGCTATGGATAGTCCCGTTGAACCATTTCAGAGGAGTCTTTTCTGCTGGCTACTCAAGGACCAGCCAAGGCCTCATGGGACCAGAGGTAACTGAAATGTATGTCCAGGAACTACTCAAACCAACGGAATTGATGGAAGTTCCCTCAGGGGATTTCCAAAAAATTGATTAATGTGTGGCTAACAAGATCTTTGATGCATTAAATGGCACTGATTATGTGAGTAACGGTGCCTCTCCCCGTTGTGAGCTATGGCAAACATGGCAGTGCTATTGGGGGACATGGGAATATGATTGTAGTGGTCTGAAAAAGAACAAGACTGTTAAAGGAATTTTGCAGGCCTGGAGAGAAGGACACGCAAGAGATAGGGGATCTACCTGGTGGGGCCTGCAGAAAGAATAAGTAAAAGAACGGGTTGTTCCCTGCCTGTCAAAATCATCCAACTACTGGGTAAAGTACCAATACTTGGCGATGGTGTAGTCAAAGGATCAAGACATCTGGCCTGGTGTATGGAGCAAACCAGAACCGTACATCAGTCCAAGACCATGGAGTATGGTATGTGACACCGCCAATACAACATCAGCCTTGCTGGAAGGCATTGTAAAGAAGTTCCAGGATGGGAAGACCACTGTCAATCACATTATGATGATGACACCTATGGAATGGAGGTGGTCTGGGTGAAGAGTAGCCGAGATCAGGTTTGGAGAAGGTCAGCTCCGCTGAAGGTTAGCTGTACCAAAATGATTTTGGAACACAGGTTGAAGGACAGAAAGCGAATTAATGGAAAAATCATCCCTCATGTGGCAGACCCTACCATATTTTTAGCAGATGGACATGCTTTCAGGAAGAGCTTGTGTGAAGGCCAGGTGATCAGAGGTTTTGAGTGGCTGGGGCCTAACTGTCTCTACAATAACGGAACCTGTCATTCACCAGAAGAACATTGGGTACACTGTGGCTCTGGAAAGGAGGAGCATGAGTGCACTTGGTTGGAGCTAACAGGAGCTGTAGTAGGGGAACCCTATTGACAGCCGTGGAGGAAGTAGTAGGAATGATTGAAGAAGGAATGTCTGTAGTAGGAGGCTGGATAAAGGGGATGTTCACCTGGCTCTGGCCCTACCTGCTAATGATAATCGGAATCGTGATTCTGGGACTGATAGGGTGTGTCGCCGTTAAGGGAGGGGCTAAGGCCGCCATCTACACGTGTTGCAAGATGCCCCCCAAGAAGGAAGAAGGAAGGAAGCCCCTCCTCCGGAAAGGGGAGGAGCAAACCAGCCTATAAGAGCTGGAGCACCAGAGCGTTGCAGCCATTGCAGTTCCGGGATCTTGACGGAGCACCGAAGCAGCAAAGAATACTTAGAGAAAGAAGTACGAGAGAATCATCCTAGCCATGGCAAATAATACAACTAATGCTACTCTGACAACACCAGTCTACAGGGTGAGTACCACAAGACAACCACAGAATCCTTGTGATGAAGGCCAACAATCAGCCATCATGCTGACCAAAGTAGACTTCTGGGTAATGGAAGTCATCTGGTTTCTCTACTGCTGCACTGGGACCTGGTCCCTGAATCAACCCTTGAGAGGCATAGCCCTGGTACTGGGATGTGTCAAGGCGGCAGTTGAGAACGTCTACCAAGGAAAGATGTGGATGACCCTGTACTGGTTAATGGCCTACGTCCTGGGGAGGATAATCATTGACACCACCCGGGAAGGCATCATCAAAGCTATGGCAGTGATTGTCTGGATGATCTTCGACACCTCTGCAGTTTTCTACGAGACCATGAAATGGATCACTGTGGTCTACGAGGGAATGCTGGTGTTAGCTTTACTAGCATATCTCATGACCATGACAATGACTGCAAAAAGGAGGAAGAGGGCGTTGGCTGACCAAGATCGGCACAAATACTCTATGGGGCCTAGGCTGGGGTGTGACAGCCGCACTCCACTGGGCTGGATCAAAATCCTCAATTACCATTGCAATTTGGCTCATGATGTATGCTGCTCTGTTCCTGAGAAATGATGCCCCAAGAAGTCCTGGGCAAAACCCTCCTGCAATGATAAGATCTCCAGACGCACTAGAAGAAATGAAAGAACCTAAAAAGAGAAGCTGGCCCTGCTTGCTTGCTATGCTTCAAGCTGATTGATAAATGATATTAACGAAGTCTCTGTATTCAATCTAAATTGCAGGGAGGCACCCGCTGCATCCATTGTGGAGTTACCCTGGAGCAGGCCCTGCACTTTTGGGAGGTAACGCCTGCCCTGTGGTGCACCTCATGCTACCTGGAGAACTTCCCGATTGGGGCAGCTCGAGGCCTACTCTGCTGTGGACCCAACACAACGGTACCAGCAGTGTACATTGCCTGGCTGTGGAGACAAGCGCAAGAGTGACCTGGAGCTCTGCTGGGGCGGATGGAGAGACCAATCCCTTTGTAATCACAGATGAGAAAGGTACATACTGCCCAATATATGTGAAGATATGGGAGTATTCTGACGGAACGCGTGTTTCCACAACCCATCTGTGCGATGGGAGGTTCCTAATTATTGGTCCACGTCTACCGGCATTGGAGTATGGGTCGCCCTCAGCTTCGCCTACCTCAACCATCGGCCAAGGTAGAGCCCTGGAGGAAACAGATGTTGAACAGCGAGACATAGGAGTACAGACGGAGGTCGTCGGACTGATCCCGAATCTTCCTGACTTTTGAGATTATAATGAGTCTCTTGGGGAGCTGGTGGAGGTAATCCCAGAGTGGCTACAGAGAAACCGAGAATTGCCGGAGGACCCATCAAAGGAAACAGCAGCTGGAAATGCAGCTTGTGATGACCCCACTGCCGTGGAGCATATGGCAGACGAAGAGGACGCAACAGGCTTAACCCCACTGGAATCCAGTAGAGCAAGGAGCATGGGGTTACAACAAGGAAATCCACCGATGGGGAAGAGGGAAATCCCAGATTTGGGCGATCTGGCAATCCTCGACAGTTGGGATCAAGAGTCATCAACCATAGAGATGTATTCACCCATAATGTCTCCAGAGTCACCATCTTTGGGTGATGATGTGCTCTACATTACTGCTTCAGAGGCTGAGGATGGCTTCATCTGAACACCAACCAGTAAGTGGAGGCAACCTGTGATCTCAAGAAGGGGGTGTTAAGTGAGATTGAGATCCCAGAACATTGCCTCCGGTAACCAGCAAAATTAGGACACTTGAATACAAGAGACTAACAGTTAAAAGACAAGTGATCATATTGCCGCAATGTAATAATTGTAATCAATAATGAAATAATGGTTTTAAATGTTTAAAATGATCGTACTGTGTTGAAGAGAGTTTTGAGAGTTTAACTGTAATAAAAATAATACACTGCACATGGAAAAGAGGAAGTGTTGACAGCCTGGTTACGTGCGTCAAAGGGCGCTAGCAAAAGAGGAAGTATGGAAGGTCCCTAGAATTTGCCAGAATGTATAATTAAGAAGAGAGTGACTAGGTGAAAGGACAAGTATGAAGTAAACTGGGTGAAAAGGCGTGTGTGTATGAAAAATGATTTTAGAAAATTGTGTGTAATCATTGAGTAAGGGGGAGAGGGAGTAGCCCGGCATAGAGGATATAAAGAGAGGTCCCAGGTGCTCGAGCCTCAGAGCGGTGTGGACAGCGTGAGGACATCGTGGGACCACAGATCGGACTCCAGCCTGCACTTGAGGACCCTGAAGGATCAGCAACAATTTTCAAAGAGCAACTACAGAAGAGAGGAACTGGACTGTTGCTGACAAAATTGGATTATGGGGAGCCTCAGCTCTCCCTGCCATTAGGGGAGAAGAGCTTCTTGGAACTTTGGGACTTTGTATTGAGTTCTGGATTTTCAGTGAGGACTCTTCTCCTTGGCAGGAGGAAACTAGGAAGGTTTGCAACGGCCGGCTAGCCTCCCTTCTCCTACTTAGAAATATTAGAATTATATGAGTAAGGATCTTTTTGATTATCTTTTATGATTGACTGATTTTTTTATATTGAATAATCTGCTGCTTAACCCCTGCTTAATCCCTGCAATAAATACTTAAAATGGATTTAAAGTAAGATGTTCCTTCATTATTATTGAGCTTCTCATGATAGTAAAAAGTTAAGTCTATGTTTGCCCAACATCTAAAAGGTTCTGAAAGGTTTTTAGTTTCCTTTTGTCCACTTTTATAGTAAAACAGACCCTGAGGGCTTAGAATACAAGCCATCAAACCTTTTCCTAGCAACTTACCAAGAGCCAAGATCTTTAAGGGGAAAGCTGTCGTTAACGGGCGTGGCTGATAGCTACTGCCGGCAAGCAAGGCTATTCAGTTAGGGGTAGTTATCAGAGGAGGCAGGGTAGACGACCGGATGAAGGCAGTTAGGAGCTAGGCGAGTTTCCCCGCGACCAGCTTTTAAATTGGGCTTAAGGCTGCATTATTGCTTTGTGTGACCTCTTTATTATGCATAGGCATTTGTCTATATTTCACAAAGTCATCTGATCCATTGTTAATTTAAAAATATAAGGGGCAACTTTACAAGAATAATGCAAGTCACTACAAAGAAGTGAATGAAAGTACTCACAGAGAGAAACATAAAGAAACCAAAAATTACTAAATAAATAAATAAATAAATAGCAAATCACCATGGCCGAATGTTATAACTTGAGGCACCTGCCAAAAAAGCAAACTTGCTCGTATTTAGGCATTAATAAAAAACAAATGATAAACTCTATGTAGTCTGACATTAGATGAAGTTGTGTTTTGACAACATAACATCTTTTGGATTATTATTATAGAGAATTTGTATGCCAAGAAAGAAGTGTTTCCATTCACTTGGAGCCAGCGTCTCATGGCATTTAATACTTAACTGTAGTGTTTAGTACACCCACATACATATACACATAATACACTTTATCAGCCCAGTTCATATCTAGATAATTGTTTCATTTGTTGTAAAAATGCATGTTACTATAACTGTGTTTTATGTGTCACTGTTCTTGCTTGGTCGCTTGTACCTTTTAATCTCTACTCTGATTAACATCAAATGTACACAGTCCTGTCGGGTCTATTTTTGACATCTTTCATATTATTTTTCACTAATTATAACGGTAAAACACATTTTTTCATAGAGTGTATTTTCTTCTTTTTGCGTGCCTTTTATTCTTGTGCTTCATGGGTGAAAAAGTGCTTTTTTCAAGCTGGTTTTGAAGCAGAAAACATGTGGAACATATCGCTCTGATGTTGATGCACTCTGCATCTCTTTCATCTGTGCGCTGTTTGAGAGCATCTGCAATAGCATCTCCTTCCTTTTTTTCACATTCATCACCACCTAAGACGTCTGTGTGCAAAATGAGATCGATATAGACGGCCTGTGTGAAATCTTCATGTAAAAAGCAATCGGCTCGCTTTCAAATGCAAAGTTTTTCTTGCTTTTGGGGCAGTATACGTCCAGATGCTGATGAAACGCCTGAGATCCGGCTGGATTTGGATTGCAGTCAGGTGAAATCACTCAATCTGTTATGAGACGTTGGTGGGCATTGACTCGGGTGTTTAGAATTCCACAGCATCCCCCTGTTTGACTCTGTTTGTCGTCCAGGCTTCGTTACAGCCTTTCTGGGATGACAACAGCGCTTTGAAGTCTACGTCTGCTTCGCGTTGCATTGTGTCAACACAAAGCAGAATCAGTCAGACTGCATCATTTAGTGTAACTCTTCTTACTACCCCTCGCAATTTATTTGCTTTCACTATTTTGGAATTACTTATTCTATGGCTCTCTGAGTTTGAAAGCCAATTGTAAAGCTGTTGCAGTACACTGAATACAGAGCATATTACTCTTTTCATGAAGTAAACTGATGAGGTGAATCCAGGTAGAAAACATAATTCCTGATTAATTTCCCTTACTAAAATTAAACTGATCACAAAGGAGGAGGCATAAAGAGAAGTAGATAAGTTGGCTTTGAGATGTTGATTATGCAAAAGCACCTGCAACTTTTGTAAATTTAGCATGTATTTATTCTTTTTAAAGGGACGGAAATCTTCTATGGCATCATTGTGTGACAGTGCTGTTGCCATAGCAATGATTCTTGTCAGAACAAGCAGGTCCTGAGGAGAGTATGACTTTTCAGGGCGTTTTCACACCTTACCTGTTTGGTTCAGTTAAAATGAGCCCTGGTGTGTTTGGCTGGTTAGTGCGGTTCGTTTGGGCAGGTGTGAACACAGTAATCACACTCTGATGCGGACCAAAACAACCGCACTGAGACCCTTTAGAGGCGGTGGTCTCGGTCTTGTTCCAAACAAACTGGAGCGGCTCCTTTGTGGTGGGAACGTGATCCGACCTTGATCAGACCCAACTACTAGTGTACCAGTGTACTCCACAAGTTTGAGCTAAACGGCTCCTGTAGCCAGGTGTGCTTTGCATTCTGCTCAGTCATCTGAAGGCAGCACGTCTTATTTGCAAAGTTCACAAAAGCCAAACCAGCTGCTGGTCTGAGTGGCATTCAGAAGGCGGTTCCGATTAAATGAAAAAAATGTAAATTATAAAAAACTCTCCCTTTTACCGTTATAATCTCATTGCTGTAATGGACTATAATTAAATGGAGAAAATGAAGTGCAGCAGTAGATGCAATTGTTTATTCTCCATCCTATTTGGTAAAGATAAAGGCCATGCAGGGATAATAGTGTAGGCCCTCCCTCTTGGTATTAAATAGTTCCAAGTTTAATTTCAAAATATTCCTCTATTATAAAAGTTTCTATTCCGCTAATGAAGACAAAAAGAGCCCAACTTGATAGTTATAAAACAGCAAATAAAGAATAAGGCCTCAGCTTGTAGCTTTGTATTTCCCTAAGAGGCGGACCATTAGATGGAAGGCAGTGGGTATTGACTGTCGGGCCAGAAGCTGGATACAAAGGGCTTTTTAAAGGCTCACTGATTTCATTTGAAGAATCCTAAAAATGCAAACACATACTTGTTTGTGCTGCATTTTCTTATCCGCATACGGTGCAAGATGAATACAAATAAACAACTACCCTTGCAGCTGTGTATCATTTAATCCAGAGGATCACCCGATGAGGTATTGGTAAATGAGACTGATTCCAACAAGCAGTGCAAAGAAAGAGATGAAGAAAGACGCCTAATACCAATCTAAAGGAAGGGTATAAGCTGATGTTGCGACAAAGTTGGACTAGCATAAAAGTAAACTAAACTGATATGTGGTGCAAGAGAGAAACACACTAAGGGTAATGAATGAGGCCCAGGCAATAAGTATTAAATAGAAAGACTTAGTGCAGTCATGGGAATCGTTTTGCCTTGGTATTTACTTTCATGCCTTCAGAAGCGCCTCCTCTAAGCCCCGCTTGTATCCATCTCTTCCAATTAGTCTTAGTCCTGCCCGAAATATGACTTTGTGCAGCCTCCTCTCTGTTATGACGGTTGATGTCGGGATTTGGTCAAAGCACGGAGATTTTAATGAGTTAGCTTGTCATTAAATTAGCAGACTAAAACGCATTCATCCGTGTTATTTGCCATTCGCTGCATGGCTGGGATTCTGGCAGCTAATGTCCACAGGTCGATGGCGAAAGGTTACACAATGACTTTGTGAATGGAGGGTATTTAAATCACTAGTTCAAAGCTGTAAACATTACTGTGTTGTTATAGATCATGTGTTGCCTTTTGAAAAGCTCTTTGCAATCAGTGGTTTTGATCAGTGTTAAACAGATTAGCATTATTATCTTGATCTTGACCTTCATTTTGGCCTTTGAGTTCAATAAAGTAATAATTAAATGCCATGATGATGATGATTACTATTGTGCTCTTTGCAACTTAGCCTATACTGATGAGATACAACACAATCAATTCATTGGTAGTTTTTTTTTAGTTCATACCCCTTAGAACAATTGGCCAATTTAAAGGTTCACTAATATGAATAAAAAACTGTCTAATATGAGCAAAAGCTACATAAATTATGTTAAAACAAATGTTATTGTGGTATCTTAAACGTTGCAATATCCTGGACATTTTAAAGGATAAAGCTGGTGTGACTCTTAGCTTTTCTTAATGTCAACAAATTCCATAAAAAGACCAAAACCAGCATGTGTCAATCTGTCTCTCAATACTTTTCTGACTTCCCTTCCCTGTCTGTGAAGGGGAGGGGGGCCTACTGGTTTCTACTGAAGATGTAAATGGCTCACAAATATAAAGTTTGACTTTCTCAAAAGCCTCAGACTCTTCGTAAAAACAACTGGTCACTGTAGTTTTTAACAAACATTACTCAAACAGGAGGAAGTAGTGCATTTGTTGGGGACTATTTTCAGCTGTGGATTAATACACATCTGGGGATCCAGTGAGTATTTGGGGCAGCAGGAAGTTGTATGTGGGACTGAGTCTAAATAAACTACAGTGTGTGTGTTCATGGTAATGAAGGAACATGTCACCCAGTGCAACAGTGAGGCTAGATACATTCATTGTTGGTTTGGGTTTTTTCATGAGTTATCCTTTACACTCTACATAATGTATATACAGTACTAAGAGCTAGTTCATTTGTCGTACCTGCAGTTTTTGTTTCTCAAAATACAAAAAAACAAAAAATACAAATTTTTTTTTTAAAAACTGACCTGCACTTAGATGTCGATGTAGAGTAGAGATTAACTATTTTATGCAGAAAAAAAGGAAATTAGTCATTTTTAAAATGTCTTTAAAATCAAAGATTTCAATAATCAAATAAGGTATAGTGCAGCTATTTTAGTTGCTGGGAATCTGTCATTTACACCAAAATGACTTGCCACAGCAAGCTCTGGTTTGTTAGTTCGGTTTAGCTCAGCTTGAGTCTGATTTTATTCATGTTGAAGCATCATATTTTACAGTTATCTAATTTTTGACCCGTTATCACGGAACCATAGCAGTAACTCACATACAAAGCAGTCCAAACAGAGATGTAGCACACCTAAGACATTTTTGACTAGCCCCCAACTGGATTCTGTACAATTTTCCTAGTATTAAAAAAATTATTCATTTACTTGTTTATAATTTATTTGTTTCTACACTATCAGGTATGTCATTCTGGGGGAAAATACTAAATCCCTTTTGTTGTAATGTATTTAGTTTTTTTGCCTGAAAACAGTTAAATTTCAAGATATTTCGTGACATTAGCATGTAATATGTATGTAATCATAGAATGTAAATGTAAACCCTTAATCTGATATTTATCCTTGTTAAAGCAGCCTACCAAAGCATGTAAAAAATGTGTAGTATTTTTTGAATTGTTCAGTTATATTGTAAAGGTAGGCTATGTCAGGTAGGTTAGGTTATAAAACTTAAATCATAGAGCACTTTACTGTATGAATAAGAGAATAATAATAATTCATATGTCAGGTTATGTATGAATTTCCTCCAACAGAAGCGGCAGCATGTCATAAAACGGCAGTCTGTGTGTGAGACATCCCAGGCAGTAAATGCATCTCAGAAGATGGCTTCAAAAAAACACAAGGAACAGGAATCATGTGAGTCATCTGTGCTCTGGACCATTTCAGAGACGATACGCTGCTGTGAGTGAGAGATGTTATTAACACAGACATTACACTGCTGCCATGCCATGACTGAAGGAAACAGTAAAATGATTCCGTTTTAAAGGAACAAACGCTGATTTTGAGAGCATGTGTGGGGTGGCTCTGTTGTCCAGTCAGGTGGCAATGTGCAGTTCTGTCTCCGAGATAGAAAGAGACACTGGAGTGTAATCTGTGCTGTGTCACAGCCCGCAGCTGCTCCTAAGAATTGGATGCTGCTGATAGTGTGGCTTCAGTGTCAATATTAGCCTCATTTTATAGTAATGTCCAAAATATCTTTTAACACAATATCTCATCAGCTTTCATAGTGATTACACATTTTTCACATAATGGATCTCATTACAAGTTGGAGGCTAGAGCAGTGTTTTCAGGCAGTAGGAGGTATTAACACCTCAGCCCGGTGTGGATGGGAGGACTGTTATTACACTTCAGGAGTCCAGGAAATGTAATTTTCTCCAGCATAATTTCTTGTAGAAGTTCAAGCCCGTAGGTCTGAAATCATGCTGTTGTTGCACTGATTTATTATTTTCCTTCTTTCCTAACTTTTCTTTTTGCATGGTTGTGGCAGCCCTCTGGCTCTGCTACGGCCTGTAGGTCCGTGTCCCGCCCTTCAGGTCCTTGTAGGCTGAGGTATTGTAATAGTGCAACTGGGTGCACCTGACCAGTCCATCCAGAATGCATTTAGGATCAGCCGTCCCCATTCTTCCCTTCCCTCGCTCCATCACTGGCTCTCCCCCTTGCACCACATGTTTTCTTTGGTTTGGTTTGGTTGCACTTATCTTTATTTAAGACCATACAACACTGCACTTTCACACTCCTGATCTACTGATTGACCATTTCATACATTTAGTAAATATTTTCTGTTGCTGTTTCTGTAGATAAATATGATTGTTTGTTCTTCCCAGTACAACCGTAAGCATTTCCCTCCTTTTGTCATGGCTTAAGAGCTGGGGTAGTGGAAAAAAAAAAACGATAAAATGAGAGAACACAGTACGGACACAATGCATCCAAAAGTGGCGCCAGAAGTTAAAGTCAAACAATTTAAGCTTCAAAAGAAAATAATTCCACAAAGGCATTTATCAGATAAGGATCTTAAAGGGAAACTCTGGTATTTATAAACCTAGGCCCTATTTTTGTGGTCTTAATGACTAATAGTTACCAAAAGTTTTGGAATTGGTCCAGTAGATCGCCTCTGCCGGCATCTGCAAATGGGCTGCAATGGCTGCAACATAATCCTTGCGGGCAATTTCACTCCTGAAAAGTACATCCACTAAAAGTGCTTGTTTTTGCCACTGACAGGCTCAGATTGTTAAGTGTCTGACAACAGTATGGAAACAATCCCTACAGAGACAGACCGTTTTGTTAAAGAGAAAGATCCTTTTTGTTTAACCAGAAACAGAAGGTCTCGCTCAAGCAAAAGTCTCGCTCTGAAATCTTGCAAGAGGTTGAGTTGTTGCAGGAAGACGACAGTGGAAATCAGAGTTGGAGAGAAGAGTTTACATAGAGAAACTGCTAGCAAGAATTTATTTCCAAAGTCATGGCTAAATAATGTTGTAACAATCTGAGCCTGTCAGTGGCAAAAACAAGCACTTTTAGTGGACGTACATTTCACGAGCGCAAATAGCCGTGTTGCAGCTGCTGCACCCCGTTCATGGCTGCCAGTGGAGGTGATCTACTGGACCAATTCCAAAACCTTTGGTTACTATTAGTAATTTCGACCCCAAAATTTGTAAAAAAAAAATAGGGCTAAATATTTTTCCAAAGCCATCTTTACACTGCAAGGTATGTGTCAGAGAATACCACACAAAATCCATTTTTATTTTATTTAGCCTAAAAGCCTTCAAATTTTAAAGCTGCACTTATCAATATTTTTTACACTAACAATGAATCAAATGAATATCTGTAATGTGAAAAAAGTCACTTGCAGTGCTGAACACACAGAGAATTATCATCCAACTCTGCATTGTAGCGTCTTTCAGCTCGTTGTTTTGGTTTCACGGCCTACAACTTTACTGTTTTGGTTCACTCTCAGCTGACGGCAGACAAAGTTAGCAACTAGCTAACATAGTGGAGCATCTCGCAGCTAAAGAGCCTGATTCCACAGAGTTGGTGGAGACCAAAACTGAGATTTTTACTATGAACTATTCTCAGGAGCACTCGACTGCTAAGACCCTTGTATCCTGTATTTATGATTTACATATTTGTCATGTGATAGGTCACTTAAAGGTTATAGAGGAAAACTATTTTAATTAAGAGCAGGGTAAAAGTTTGGTCTTAAAATTCTTCTCAAACCTTGACTCACAGTGGAGTACTTTTTTCCTGGGTGATTGAAGATGGAGGTACTGTACTTCCCACTGTTTCATTTAAATGGAAAGTGTTGCCTGTTTCTGGTTAGATCTCCTGCACATAATCCTGTCATGGTTGGGAAGCATTCCTCTCTCTTCTTATATACTGAGCAGATTATTTGCATTTTAAGATAGTGCTCTCATTTCAGGAACATTTCAGGGCCCAGGCTGTGAACAAAGAGTATATGTGTTAAGTATGTGTTTTGGGTGCATGCGTGAAAATACTCCATAAAGACATCTGCATATACAGTATGTGATAACACTTGACTAGTTTAATAGAAAAAATAATGGCAGAGATAACATCCATACAAGGCTTTTTTCCTGTTGTGTCTTCACGTTAGTAAACCAGAGCCTTAGAATACAATATCATAATTTGCACTGAAATATAAAGTACAATCATGGCCATCCACGTGCAGAGTAAAAATCAGTGAATGAGAATCAGAAAGGTCAGTTTCTGAACCTTGCAGTTACTGGTGTGACGTCCAAGCTCATTTTCAATACTGTGAACATGTGCATTTGTTCCCTGTATTGTGTTTCAAGAGGTCTACACAATATGTGTAATGAGTGGACATTGTAGGGGAGCTGCAGATTTCACACCTTTTCATTTGCTCTGGCAGGATGTAGATTGTGCTTTGCAGTAGGGCCACCTCCAGTCCAAATCGCCTCCACTGTCATTTGAAGACCTCTAATCAGTGAGGGCAGACTGGTATTACCATAGAGCATGTCCAAAAAAGGAGAGTTCAATGGCTTATCCTCAAGGAAAAGAAAAATATGCACCACTTGTACAAATCAGACTTTTTACATTTAATTCCAGAACTACAATTATAACCCTTTGTTCTGTCCTGTTGTTCTGCAAGTGTGCTCTTTCATGGATATTTTAAAAGCAGTTGCTTTGTTCAAACAGTGGAGGGTGGAGCTACAGTATATAGCTCGATGATATACTAGCAATTAGAAGCATAACTCACACAAAAGTCCTTCTACATCAATGATAAATATGTCAACTGCACATGATAAATGTATTAGTGTTTATGTATGGGTTATGTTCAGGCAACCAAAAGTACTTTGTTAAAACAAGCCTATCTACCTGTTGCTGAACAGCAGCCACTATGGCTACAAATGGCAGTTACAGGATAATGGTGCGTTGAATTTACCTTACCATTTTCATGTGCTATTCTGGAGGCAGTTGACATCATTATTAAGCGGCATGACAGAGTGGAATGAAACCACAAGCAAGAAACAACAAATATGTCTTCTGGTGAGTTACAGTGTTGTACTTTGTGATATAATTATGAATTATATGAATTATGAACTGAGTGATGACGTCTGAACTGACTCAGTAATTTTATATATGCAGCAATCTACCTAAAGTTTTATTAGCTAGCTAACATGAACCACTTTTCATCTGTAAGAGGAAATTCTGGTTATGTCTTCTTTCAAAAGTTACATAGTCTAGCTTTAAGGTTAGGGAAATATCGCCTTCAAAGTTAAAGAAGCCATTAGGCGTTTTCGGACCAAACAGTTCTGGGGACTCCCTGAGAGGAACTGCCCACTGGGGAGCTTCCCCGAGAACTGTTTGCATTCGCACCTCCAATAGGAAAACTGAAGTGACGTAAGCCCACCGGCGGTTGGTATAGCAATGTCACTTCTGAGCAATATACAACAACAGCAGCAGCTACAACTGTCGGTCCATTTGTCCGTGTTTTGTTCCATTTTTTAAGGCTACCGTTAAGAGCTGTTCTTTACACAGCTAACGTTTTACACGGGTTCTTAAAAATGGCGGTTGCCAGTGCTGCATTGGCTCATGTATTCTTCCAGTCAACATACACAACAACAACAAGGTTGAAGCATCTTGCTGCATTTTAAACCAAGTACAACCATATGCATAAACCTGTTTTTCCCTATGTGCTCTCACCACAGCTCTATACTGTAAGTGAGAGACAATTTCAGGTGAGAGGCACTTCACAGTCCTATATCTGAATGCTATCATATGGAGTACCCAAGCTCATTTACTTCAAATCATGTTTGTTCAATCGCTGTTCCCTAGGAAATAAAAGGACCTTAAAGTTGTGTTATTTTGAAACCTTCGTTCAACTTTAAATCTTCACATCTTGGCTGCACTTTTTTAAGCATTTCCCATGAATTTAGAAGACATCACATGTTGGAAAAATAAACTTCTAGTTTTTCATGTATTTTCATGTGTAAGCTATGTATAGCAGCATTGCTATGTTATCCATAGAAGCTATTACAGCAACTAGGGAAATAAACTAGCAATTACCTGTAAAAAGTTAGATATCAGCAGGGTTTACCCCTTATATCCCTCAGAGAGACATCACAATAAAGATCTGACCCTCTGAGGGTTAAAAGACCACATTAGCGCTACAGCTTAGAGTGCCTCAGGTCTGAGTTTTAACCTTTAAGCTGGCCTTTTTGTAAGGTATATAAAGTCTGATTTTGCACTAACGAAAGAAAACTAGTGAGGAGACCAGGCAGGATTTTTTCAGCAACAGAAATATTTGCTTAGAAAATATGTGCTTCAAGCTGCTCTGCCTTCTTAAGCTTAATTTTTCACACATTCAGGTTGAAAACAGACACGTTTCATGTTTGTTTTAGAGGGGCAGCAGGATATTAATATCCTTTAAGATCAAATCCAAGAAAAGGATCTAATGTTGTGAGAGCCCCATCTGTGCTACACTGTTATGTGTGCCATCACTATGTTGGCGAGTCAAGAAGACACAGAAAATACAGTTTTGTGATGAGAGAGTACAGAGACCTTAGATTTCTGACATTCCTGTCTAGGTGATGGCATGGTGGTTACCATGGTGATGGCGGCGCGTGCAGATGTGGCGGCCAGTAGCTCCTTCAAACTTCGCTACATTCACTTACATCAGCCTTTATTGTGAAGCATATATTATTTATGACATTATTTATGAAACATTGGCATTGGAAAAGGAAGTGCAGGGACTGGATTAAGTGCAGTGGACCCTGGGATGATCGGTGCCATGCCATTGCTTCGACGGACCATTATTCCGAAACCCCAATAGTCTGAAAAATGCCCATTTGTCCGACAGTCCATTATCCTTGTCCATGGTGCTGAATCAGCGGGGGATAGGCTATCTTTCTGGCCTTACAACAAATGACATTTCAAGCAATTTTACTGTCGCAGACAAATTTCCAACGTCGGAATGAAATCATGAGAGTTTTACCTCAGGTGGTGCGTGCCCCCATCTCCCGAGTCATTAGATGTAGGCTGGTCAAAAACTCAGTCGGAGCTGTCTTAATAGCCTACAGTCTTTTTGTTATCTTGGCTGTTCAGACAAAATCAAACATGTTTGATATTAGTTATTAGATATCAGGAAGGTTTATGTTTGCATTTAGCTTAAAGCAAAACGGTGCCTAAGTATAGCCTCACAGAGCTGCTGGCATGAATATAGACTTTTCATCTGAGAAGCCAAAGTCCAAAGTGTACACATACTAATAACAAGAAACAAATACTTTGGTATAACAAAAACGTTTTCTCACTATATAAAATAACTTGTAACATTCTCATTAATATGAGATCAGTGTTGGGCAAGCTACTTGGAAAGTGTAGTGAGCTAAGCTACCAGTTACTCCACACGGAAGCTACCCCCAAGAGAAATGTAGCAAGCTAAGCTACCACAACATGGCAAAAGTAGCTTACTACATCAAAGCAATTTTTTTTTTTTACATTGAACCAACTTGATTTCAAGTCAATGCTATCTTGGCAATCAATAAAACTGTCAGTCAGATAGGCAGGCAAAAAAGGTTAAGTTCAATTGTTTATTAAATAATAAGCTGTGGTATCTGCCCACTCTGTACTAGCTACCTAGCTATATTTACATAAATTTCAAGCAAATCATTTTGACTAACCACCATACTTTGGTTTTGTAGAGACTTGCATTTTTATTGTACCCTTTGTGTTGTGTCTCGTCAACTTTGTTAAGTTTGTCATGTCCTGTTTTATTGTGTAGTAACTCTTTCCTCTCGTTTCAGACCCTGACTTCCTCCCTTTGTGTGATTTTCCCGCCAGTGTGATTGTCTACCCCGCCCCTGATTGTGTTCACCTGTTCTCCCCTACCTCATGTGTTTATAGTCTGCGTCTCCCCTTGTCCTGTGCCAGTTCGTCTTGTTTTTGCTCGTCAACAGACCCCCAATCCAAGCGTGCCAGCAAATGCCCTCTATGTCAGGTTTATTTTGTGTTCATGTTTATCCTCTTCGTGAGTGTTTTTTGTTGTACTTTTTGATTATCCTCTTCATGAGTGTTTTTTGTTGTACTTTTTATTATCCTCTTCGTGAGTGTTTTTGTTGTACTTTTTATTATCCTCTTCATGAGTGTTTTTTGTTGTACTTTTTATTATCCTCTTCGTGAGTGTTTTTGTTGTACTTTTTA
>SEMN01000849.1:0-125000 GCA_005408345.1 Macquaria australasica | reverse complement strand
CCTTCTTGAGCAGGGGGACCTTGCGGGCTCTGCAGGATCTCAATCCATTATGGCGAAGCGTGTTACCAATGGTTTTCTTAGTGACTGTGGTCCCAGCTCCCTTAAGATCATTAACAAGCTCCTCCCGTGTGATTCTGGGCTGATCCCTCACCTTTCTCAGAATCATCCTTACCCCACAAGGTGAGATCTTGCATGGAGCTGTTATCTTGTATTTCTTCTATTTTCGGATTATTGCACCAACAGTGGTCTCTTTCTCACCAAGCTTCTTGCTGATGGTCTTATAGCCCATTCCAGCCTTGTGCAGGTCTACAATCTTGTCCCCGACGTCCTTTGACAGCTCTTTGGTCTTGCCCATGGTGGTGGAGAGGTTTCAATGGAAGAGGTTGATTCTGTGACAGGTGTCTTTTATACACATAACAAGTTGAGATCAGGAGTACTTTCCTAAAGGGACAGGACTAATTTGTGTGCCTCATGGGCACATAACAGGTCTGTGGGGGTCAGAATTCTTGCTGGTTGTAGGGGATCAAATACTTATTTCACTTAATCAAATATAAATAAATTTATAACCTTTATTTAATGTTTTTTCCTGGAGTTTTTTGTTGATATTCTGTCTCTGTTACAATGAACCTGCCATAGAAATTATGGACTGTTCATGTCTTTGTAAGGGGGTAAACTTACAAAATCAGCAGGGGATCAAATAATTATTTCCCCCACTCTGTGTGTGTGTGTGTGTGTATTTTTTTTTGTTATGTGTTGTGATTAAAGTTGCACATGGAACCAAGGTCTGAAATTAAGTGTTTTCCTCACCTGCCACTGTGGCAGGTTACTGAACATTTCTACAGGCCACTCAATTTTTTTTGTCTGCTGAAATCTACGTAGAACACTTTAGAATTGTAAACACTGAGTCAGTGTTAAATGACAGTAGAAATATGGAATATATCATGTAACCTTAATCCCTGACTATCCTTAATTTAAGAATTGCTTTCTAAAAATAATATTTATTAATATGGGACAAACCTATCTGCCATGTTGGCAGGTGATCTGAAATGTTTACCTGCCACATTTACCCTGTATTTGGCAGGTGGCAGGTGCTAATTTCATTCCCTGCATGGAGCATTATCTGATGATGGTGCCATGAATAATGTGCCATAGATCTACCTGTCCTATTCTTCAAAGTATAGCTTATATCCCTAATTAAATACAACAGCATGTGATGTTCAGTAGGGTTCTGGGTTAAACATGCAGAGCGTAAGACCAGAGAGTAAGACAGCTTTTTCTGATGTATATTTACCACTTTACTGGCAGAATGATTAAACTAAGCATGATTGCCATCTTAATCATAATGTGTCGCTTTTAAATAGCTGGGAATATGATAAAAACATGTAGAAATGCAGAAAATGGTATTCAAATTATTGTTACACCCTTGTTAACAATTATTCAAATGACTATCTGTAATGTGAAAGGGATTGGTAAGGGAAAGAAACATAAATTCATCTGAACAGGAATAAAGGCAACCCATGAAAAACAATCACCCTTATTTTCATTCAGTTTTTGTATGTATAGTAGAAGACAAACTGTGGTGGAAATTGTGTATTTCCTTTGAAGAAGTGAGCAAATAAAATGAAGATCCAACAAGCCATTGTCTTTTGTATATTTAATTAAGCAAAGAATAAAACAATCAAAAAAATGGTATAGAATAAAAAGTAAATAAATGGAAGAGCAAGCGAGCACACAGTCAATCTGATTTCAGCTGAAAGGACAGATCATACACCAAGATGCATATGAAGAGTCTGACCAAGAAGGGAAGATGCAGTCACATATTTATAACCTCACAATACATAGCAGAGAATGGCAAGGATACCAGAATCACCTCTAACCCAGATAGTCTGTCTCCAGCTAAGTGTTCCTGCCCAAGGCTGGTAACCCAGGGCAGACGGTCCTCCAGACTGCAGCTGTCCTTCCTGATTACAAACAATTTGTCCTCCAGCAATAACCCAACCAAGATACCAATGTACCTTACGACAGAGATGAGACAGTTCCTCTGACGTGCCGACGTGCTGAGGTGAACGTATTGTCTCATTTCTGGTTGTCTGTGTTTCTGTGTTACTGGTAGCAAATTTTGCTGCTCTAGCTAAACCCAGTTAATTTTGATATTTTCTTTACTATAGCGGTTAATTACCCGCTATACATTCAAGTATACACTAGTTCTGTTTAAGCACTCATAGCTCTCTCCTGTTAGCGACTTTTCGCTAATCCTACAGTTGTTTACACACTAATTAGTTGCTTGCTACTGTAGTTTAGCTTTAGCTAAGTTAGCGATGGCATCTCCCTCTCCTGCTCTCTCTTGCTCGGTGTGTCAAATGTTTAGTTACTCCTCTGCCTCCTTTAGAGATGATGGTACGTGTAACAAATGTAGTTTATTCACTGTGTTGGAGGCGAAGCTCAGTGAGTTAGAATCGCGGCTCCGCACCATGGAAAGTCAGTCAGCCGTAGCTAGCCAGCCCCTAGGTCACGAAAATTAATGTTGAGTCGGTGTGTACATATGCAAAGACAATGTCGGACTCCGTAGTTTTCTCTGGGTCCCTACCTAATCTTACTAGCGATGACATGTATAGCCACATGTCATCATTCAACCGCTGGTTGTCGAGGTGGTGTCCAGGTAATGATGTGGGCTTTGTAGATAATTGGCGGACTTTCTGGAGAAGACCTGGTCTGATTAGGAGAGATGGCATTCATCCCACTTTGGATGGAGCCGCTCTCATATCTAGAAATCTGGCCGAATTTATTAGTGGCCCAAAGCCATGACAACTCAGAGTTCAGACCATAGACTTAATACAGTCTGTGGTCCAGACCAGGAGGCAGAGTTGCAGTCCTACATGCTTCTCTGCGCTTCCATTAGAGCAGTTACCCACCCTAAACTCTACAGAGAGGTTGTCTGCCCCCCGACCACTTAAATTATTTAAATCAAAAGTAAACAGAAGAGGAGTTACACATAAAAACCTAATAAAAAGTAAAACGACCACTGCAACAGTACAACAAGATAGGAGAATTAAATGTGGACTCTTAAACATTAGATCTCTCTCATCTAAAGCTGTTCTAGTAAACGATCTAATATCAGATCATAATATTGATTTATTTTGTCTTACTGAAACCTGGCTGTGTCACGATGAATACGTTAGCCTAAATGAATCCACTCCCCCCAGTCACATTAATACTATCTTGCCAGGCTAAATGTGATTCTTCCAGATTGGTGGAATGCCATTTCCTTTCAAGTTTTCACGTTGTTTGCTTTAATTTGCGGGTTATACCATGGAGCTAACCTCCTCTATTTTATTATCTTCTTTATAGAGGGGCGATAGAGTTGAGTGTTATTTGTAGTGAGCCTGCAGCACTATCAACAAGATGATCAATTTGGGAGGGATTAAAGTTAGCATAGGAGTCATCTGTTACATTGAGACATGGAACTGAATTAAATGCCGATGGAATCACTTCCTTAAATTTAGCTACACTATCAGATAGACATCTAGTGTAGGAATGTTTGCCTAATGGCGTGTAGTCCAGTAATAGGAATTCAAAAGTTATTAAATAATGGTCTGATACAATAATTATTTTATCTGTTTTAAGGACTAAACCGGATAAGAACTCTGTGAATTCAGATAAAAATTCAGAATACGATCCAGGAGCTCGGTACACTATAACAAATAGAATTGGCTGTAGTGTTTTCCAGGTTGGGTGTGAAAGGCTAAGAACAAGGCTTTCGAACGAGTTATAATTTAGTTTAGGTTTAAGTTTGATTAATAGGCTTGAGTCGAAGATGGCTGCAACTCCACCTCCTCGGAAGGAAGGCCCTCCGTAATGCCAGAGCAGCCTACTACTCATCATTAATAAAGGAAAATAAGAACAACCCCAGGCTGACAGAGAGTCACAGCTCTGTTGAGCCATGTATTCCTATAGACCTCAGTAGTAATGACTTTATGAGCTTCTTTAACGATAAAATTCGACAATCTGTGTGTGTGTGTGTGTGTGTGTGTATTTCTGTTGCGATGAGAACACTGAGAATTTGAAAGAGTTTTAGAGAGCTTGAGAGTTTGTGTCACCCCCCAAAATTCCCCATCAGTTAGCCCCTCCAAAGTGCAAAAAAAGGTTGAGAAACACTGGAATATTAATTAAAAAATCCAGGTACATGTGTCAGCTTTTTGACTAAAAATTGTCTAAATTACAGATGCAAGTGGAACAGAGGCTAGGTAGGAATGGCGGTAAGATTTCTGCTCTCTGTTCATCCAGTGTGTGAATAAGTGCAAGGTAGCCGACTCTGTGTGTTCTTGGAAGTGGCACCTTGGAAACTCAAGAGATGTAACAATATTATTATCTGGGCTGCTGTCTGCTGAGTCGCCTTGGAACAGTGCAACAATGTAGAAGTTACAGTAGAAGGAATGTTTTCTGAACAAAACTTGAAAGTTTGACCCAACACCTTTATATTATGCTGGGTAATAACATGTAGGAAAAACTACACATCTTTCAACAGCAAGGTGCATGTCTCCCTTTGTGTCATAATGTGGTGTATGACTTGTTCTGGCACATGGTTACCTTCAACATTACTTTGAAGCTTGTGTCACTGATGTTCTTCAACAGTAATAACAGTAATAATCCAGCACCATAACTTGTATCATTCATTTCGTGACATTTGACATATGTATCTAGCAATTTCTGAAATTCTACACATATGACAACAGTTTCTTTTGACTGAAATACAAATTTGAACAAAAATAGGTGAATTCAACATTTTCTGCTGCTGCTAAGCAATACTGGCTGTAAGTGAGGAATGCCCTTAAAAAGCAAGAAAAACCTTTGGGTGATCTCAGTCTGTGGGCAGTTGAGCCCAGGAGAACAACAACTGGAGAACAACTTTTGAAAAGTGATGTTTCATTCCGAAAAGTCACCTTTTCAAAAACCAACATGGCTCAGTTCAAAATTTTGTTTCAAAACAAAAGTCTTCATCTATTCTCTGACATGATTTCGACATCGGATGATTTGCCAACCTTAGTCAACTAACTTCCATGATTTCCTCATCTAAGCCATCAACGTGTCTCTTAGACCCTATCCCAACTAGGCTGCTTAAAGAAATTTTACCCTTAGTTAGCATTTCTTTACTAGATATGATCAATCTGTCCTTATTAAAAGGCTATGTGCCACAGTCCTAGCTGTAATTAAACCTCTTCTTAAAAAGCCCACTCTTGATCCAGGGGTTTTGTCAAATTATAGACCTATATCTAACCCTTCTTGTCTCTCTAAGATCCTTGAGAAAGCAGTCGCCAATCAGTTGTGTGACTTTCTACACAACAACAAGCTGTTTGAGGATTTTCAGTCAGGATTTAGAGTACATCATAGCACAGAGACAGCACTGGTGAAAGTTACAAATGACCTTCTAATTGCATCCGACAAAGGACTTGTCTCTGTACTTGTCTTACTAGATCTTAGTGCTGCATTCGACACCATTGACCATCACATTCTATTACAGAGACTAGAACATTTAATTGGCATTAAAGGCACCGCACTAAGCTGGTTTAAGTCCTATTTATCAGATCAATATCAGTTTGTACATGTTAACGATGAATCCTCCATGCATGCCAAAGTCAGTCACGGAGTTCCACAAGGTTCTGTGCTTGGACCAATTCTATTTACCTTATATATGCTTCCTTTAGGCAATATTATTAGGAAGCACTCCATAAATTTTCATTGTTATGCAGATGATACCCAATTATATTTATCGATCAAGCCAGATGAAACCAATCAATTAGCTAAACTTCAAGCATGCCTTAAGGACATAAAACCTGGATGACCTGCAATTTTCTGATGTTAAACTCAGGTAAAACCGAAGTTATTGTACTTGGCCCCGAACACCTTCGAAACACATTATCTAAAGATATAGTTTCTCTAGATGGCATTGCCCTGGCCTCCAGCGAAACCGTAAGGAATCTTGGAGTTATCTTTGATCAGGATATGTCCTTTAACTCCCACATAAAACAAACTTCAAGAACTGCCTTTTTCATTTACGTAACATTGCAAAAATCAGGCACATCCTATCTCAAAAAGATGCAGAAAACCTAGTCCATGCATTTGTTACGTCTAGGCTGGACTATTGCAACTCTCTATTATCAGGCTGCCCCAATAAATCCCTTAAGACTCTCCAGCTGATCCAGAATGCTGCGGCACGTTTACTGACAAGAACCAGAAAAAGAGATCATATTTCTCCAATATTAGCTTTTCTACACTGGCTCCCTGTAAAATCCAGAATAGAATTTAAAATCCTTCTCCTCACCTTCAAAGCCCTAAATGGTCAGGCACCATCATATCTTAAAGAGCTCATAGTACCCTATTACCCCACTAAAGCACTGCGCTCCCAGAATGCAGGGTTCCTTGTGGTTCCTAGAGTATCTAAAAGTAGAAAGGGAGCCAGAGCCTTCAGCTATCAAGCTCCTCTCCTGTGGAACCAGATCCCAGTTTGTGTACGGGAGGCGGACAACCTCCTCACATTTAAGAGTAGGCTTAAGACTTTCCTCTTTGATAAAGCTTATAGTAGGGCTGACTCAGGTGACCCCTGAGCCACCCCTTAGTTATGCTGCTATAGGCCTAGACTGCTGGGAGACTTCCTATGATGCACTGAGCTCCTCTCTCCTCTCTCCTCCTCTTCCTCTCCATCTGTACACCCTCATATCCCATCAATGCTTGTTACTAATTCAACTTCTTCCCATAGTTGTGTGCTTTTTCTCCTCTCTCTCTCTCCCTCTCTCCTTCTGTTGCTTTCTGCAGGTGTTTCTGCCTCCGGAGCTGTAGAGACTGGATCTGTGGTTGCTGCCACCTGCTGCCCCCGTGCTCCTGCTCTGCACCCGCTGCTGCTATTACTGTTATTGCTCTTATTATTAGTATTACTATTATAATATTGCTCTTAGTATTATTTCTGTTAGTGTTATCAGCAATGCCATTACCACAACTATTGCTTTACATCCCTATGTGGAACTGTACTGTTCTGCTGTATGTTCTCTTTCCTCCTGCTCTCTCTCCCGCTCCCCCCCTCCCCTTTCAACCCAACCGGTCGAGGCAGATGACCGCCCACCTAGAGCCTGGTTCTGCTCGAGGTTTCTACCTGTTGAAAGGGAGTTCTTCCTTGCCACTGTCGCCTAGTGCTTGGTCATGGTGGGAACTGTTGGGTCTCTGTACAGTTAAGACTAGTAAAGATTAAAGTTAATCACAATGCATCTTAGCCCTTAAGAGAGCTCCTCAGTTAAAAACTGTTAAGAGTTTCTTAAGCAGAGGAGGAAATGGAGGAAAGACAAAGAGGAAGGAGAAATATTCTCCAAAAGCTGAAAGACAGTGAGTTAATGAAACACTGCAGCTCAGATGGTGCAGGGATAATGTTTGTGGTCAATCTCGTTAGAGATTCGCTCACATCTCCACCCAACACAATAACGCCAAAAATGAAAGTGCTCACAGCACTAATATATTTGGCAACTGGAAAAATGCAACAGTGCAGCAGTGATGACTTCTATAGACTGGAAAGCAATCACAGAAAGTGATGAAAGCTTAAACTTAAGTACTAAAATGACCAGCATGGTAAATAAACGTAAGCAAATACATACAACAACTTTCAGCATGTGAACAGGCTACTGAGCAAGTAGGCCTGTGTGTTCAAACATTTTGTAGGCTACTTTTAAAGTATTACAATTTATTCATCAGAAATGTTCGTTACATAAAATAGTATTCATAATTACACTGTCAATAGAGACAAAATTATATGATTAGGCCATTCCATGCCCATTATCACTAAGAGTGCATTTTTATTTATTTATTTAGATCAACCAATCACAGCTTTTAAAAGATCATGCCATACCTAACAACGGGGTCAGCCACACCTCCTCACTAAGCTCAAAAGTTTCTGTCCCCTCCTTGTTCAGAGTGCTCTGAGAATAGTCAAGTCAAGTAGTGATGTCAATCCAGAGAGTTAATGCTCTGAAGGAATGCTAGGCCTACATTACACCAGTCTTAAAAAATGTAATTTCTAAATTTGATTTTCATTTGGTCTCTATTGATAAATACACTGTACTGGGCACTTTGGACCACAACTCACATTTGGTTGTTAAACCACCTGGATAAATTTCCATTAGAGAACATGGTATAATGAGATCTTTGCAGAGCCAAAAGGCAGCGCTGATTGGCTCTGAGCATGAACCAGGATTCCCCTCAAGCCCCCAGAAACGTCCCCTCTTCTTCATTTTTCTACCTGGGTCACTGTTAAGCTACAGCATTACCTTGTAGGCCTATTTGTGTATTCAAAAATCTTTCATCTCCATCTCACTGACACTTTGATACCATTTATTAAAAAAAACCCAAAAAACTTTAACTTGGTTTCTTAGACACAAAGACAATGAAATACTGAAATAACTCCTTGTCATATTTATTTGCAAAATTGAGATATTGTATAAAATCACACCTCAAAACTCAGCCTGCTGTCGTCTCATCTAAAGGGGTTTCCTCTCAGTAACTTTGCAAAGTAAAATTTCCACCTTGGTATTAGCACAATTAACACTTTTTCAACCCAGTCTTCAAAAAAATCTGTTTATTTGTAACTAATCTGCAGATACAAATTCGTTTTGTAGGAAACATAATGCCAGCCGGAAGCATTGACTTTTTTGCAGATACCAATTGTATCTGCAATACGTTTCAACATATGTCATTTGTCTTTCCTACATTATCTGCTCCTGGAACTAAATCATGATTAATGTTCTTATGTTTCAGCAACTTAAAAATGCCCTTATTAATATTTTTCTATTAACAATGGATCAAATGACTACATGTAACGTGAAAGGGCTCACTTGTAGTGACAACCCTCAGAGAATTATCATACAACTCTGCAGCTCCCCTCAACTCTACAGAACGTTTTAGTGTTTTTTAGCTAATTTATTTTATTTCCTGCACACAAATTTATGGGGCATTTTGTCAGAAAGTCACTTTCCGACCTCACCCCTTTCTATTTGAACACGTTTTCCTACATATTAACCTATATGAGAGATTGTTAGAATGTGGTTTGATTAGCCAGAATGACCAACCGCTCAGGAGACAGGGACCCTCAAAGTTGACCCATATTGGACCCTCAACTGGACAATATGGTTCTTAGCAAAAACACCCACCTGGTAAGTTCTTGTCTGACTGAAATGTAGCTTCAGGAATTCATTTTCAGCAAGCCATTGGGATGTTGTGAAGTATTGATCTTGACCTGTTGTTGAGTCTGATTTGCTGCCACATTTTTTGAAAGGATCAGTGATGCAACAGGTGCAGCAACTCCTCACAACATTTAAATTATGTAATTCATCAATTTATGCCTGAATTCTACCCAAAAGTGTCCTTGAAATAAAACAGTAATAGTGTTTAATTAGAAAAAGTAAAAAAAAACACTGTCTGCCTATGGTGGATGGCACCTCAGCGTGGCCACCCCTCCACCACTGGGAGATGGGAGTTGATATTTTGCCCCTCCTCCTCATGTAAAAACTATAACTTTAATGTCGTACCTTATGATATAAAAAAAGCTAGCTGTCTCTGTTTATTTTTTATTTTAATTTACATTGTCTCATTAAGCTACATGTATGCTGTAATGTTAATCTCTCAGAGAGAGTGTGATTTTCAAAGCCAGGGAATCTTCGCCTCTCAGAGCACCATCCGTCAAATACTTAGTAATTTGGCATCCATGTAAATATGAAATTTACATTTTGCAGTCCTTTCCCTAATGAACACTTAACTCAATATACTATTTAATCTATGAGACAGTATATACTGCTATCTCTAATTGTCCCCCACATGCAATTTGAAAAAAAACATATCCCTTCCAATTATAAACCATCTGTTACACAAGTGATACTCAACTTACAGCCCACGGACCAAATCAGGCCCGCGATAGGGTGCTGGGTGGCCCAGCGACCATTTCTAATTCACATTGAAAATAAATTGATTCACACTGGGAATTTTATGTTTACACCAAGTAGTAAATGTTCAATAATGTCCCTTGACTGTTAAAGTTGCATATTAGCCTATCAGCGATCTGTGCAGTGGTAACTCTTGTTTTCTGTGAAAAGTTCTCGTACGCCTAACCTGGATGGGCCACGTGGGAGAAGTTTGCCTTCAGGGCTGTCTGCCTGGCAGAAATTCCTGAGGGCAAACTTCTCCCCTGTGCCTGTGCAGGGCTGCTGCTGCTGGATTTGCTTCTTGGCAAAGATGAGTGAGGACAGCAAACGTTGAAAGGTTGACAATGAAAACAGGCATTTCAATGAAAAATGGACAGATGAATTTGCCTTTATTTTGTCAGCTCGTACCAAACCACTGTGTTTAATTTGCCAAATGACAGTTGCTGTATGCAAGTTTGCTAATCATGAGTCAAAACATGCTAGTTTCAGAGCATTGTTCCCATCTGGTAGCACAGCAAGATATCTGATAAATATTATTAATGTTTGTTTATTAACTGGCCCCTCATTTTGCAAAAGTGGCCCCTGGGCAAAGCAAGTTGAGTATCCCTACACCTTTGCATAATTTTGAAAACTTGTTTTAGTGTTCAGCTGTGACATAAGGTTCTGGTTACATATTGATCTCATAGTTTAACTGTGTGCAAATAAAATAACAGACAAACAGTATTATCACTCACCTTATGCATAATTTAAAGATGGAAGCAGGCCAGGTTATTACCAGGAGAAACAAAGACGTCTGGGACTTTATGTATGATGCAATGATTTCAGCTCTTGTATTTATTGTACTGGCTTTTTCCATCATCGTCACCGGAGATATATTAAAATTGCTGGTGTACAACAGAATCTCATTATCACATTCAAGCAAGCTCCAAACAAATTAGAATGTGATTCCTTTTCATCTCGATACAAACTCATTTTCATACCATAAACAAGAGAAATTGCAATCTTGGGGAAATAAATTGACTTTCGACACTCCTATTCAGAGAGGGTAAAATGTGGGTGATGAGCCACAAAGTGATTCACAGACGAGACAAACTGCTTTTCACAATCAATTGCAGAGGGATCCCAGCTGCTGTTGTTGGAAAAAGGAAAGAAAAGCGAAGATAAAAACCTCTGTTGATCAACTGAAACATCCTTAAGAGAGCAAGTTCACACATACCCACACCTCCTTGACTTTGACTGAGTTTCATGTGAGCTGCTCAGTCATTCATCTTTCTGAGCACTGGATGCGCTGAGCAGTGCATCTATATATCTCTAGTTCAGCTACTTCAAGGTAATTATATTCGGAGAAGACACTGATCATTTTATCAAATTAAAGATTAATAATATAAAGACGCTTTTACTGCTATAAATTACACTGAGTCATTTTATTGGTTTTACAATAGAAAGTATTTTCATTGTGTTCTTCAACTCTCAAGGAATTTGAAGCACTTGTGAGACAGGAATAAGGAGTCTCTGATTGATTGACTGACATCCACTTTGGATCTGCAAGCAATGAATCTGTCAGTCCGTCATGTGGTTTCACAATAGGTATTACTGCCATGTTGGATGTCACTTATCAGTTGTGGATCTGCTGCCTTCATAACAAAAAA
The DNA here is from genome assembly GCA_005408345.1 of Macquaria australasica. Classification (NCBI taxonomy): domain Eukaryota; kingdom Metazoa; phylum Chordata; class Actinopteri; order Centrarchiformes; family Percichthyidae; genus Macquaria; species Macquaria australasica. The sequence goes on along the minus strand of SEMN01000849.1, from coordinate 113,398 downwards.
TAGAATATTCAAAACCAATTCCCCACTTGATTATCATATTTTCAGTCCGGAGGAAAAGGAATAGAAAAATTTAAGTTCTGTTTAATGTTCCTATAATATTTCTATAATAACTTAAAAATATGTGACTTTCCATTACCTAGCATACCTTTTAATTTACGCTTACTATCTTTCTTCAGAGCTCACGTTCCACCAATCTGGAAGAATCACGTTTAGCCTGGCAAGATAGTCTTAAAATTTATAGGAAGGCCCTCCGTAATGCCAGAGCAGCTTACTACTCATCATTAATAGAGGAAAATAAGAACAACCCCAGGTTTCTGTTCAGCACTGTAGCCAGGCTGACAGAGAGTCACAGCTCTGTTGAGCCATGTATTCCTATAGACCTCAGTAGTAATGACTTCATGAGCTTCTTTAAAGATAAAATTCTAACTATTAGAGAAAAATTCAGCACCTCCTGCCCTCAGTTGGTACTGACTTATCTTCAAACACAGGAACCTTAGAAACAACTGTAAAACCTGTACATTTAGACTGCTTTTCTCCCATCAACCGTAATCAACTAACTTCCATGATTTCCTCATCTAAGCCATCAACGTGTCTCTTAGACCCCATCCCAACTAGGCTGCTTAAAGAAATTTTACCCTTAGTTAGCACTTATTTACTAGATATGATCAATCTGTCCTTATTTAAAGGCTATGTGCCACAGTCCTTTGAAGTAGCTATAATTAAGCCTCTTCTTAAAAAGCCCACTCTTGATCCAGGGATTTTGTCAAATTATAGACCTATATCTAACCCTCCTTTTCTCTCTAAGGTCCTTGAGAAAGCAGTCGCCAATCAGTTGTGTGACTTTCTACACAACAAGCTGTTTGAGGATTTTCAGTCAGGATTTAGAGTGCATCATAGCACAGAGACAGCACTGGTGAAAGTTTCAAATGACCTTCTAATTGCATCAGACAAAGGACTTGTCTCTGTACTTGTCTTACTAGATCTTAGTGCTGCATTCGATACCATTGACCATCACATTCTATTACAGAGACTAGAACATTTTATTGGCATTAAAGGTACTGCACTAAGCTGGTTTAAATCCTATTTATCAGATCGATATCAGTTTGTACACGTTAATGATGAATCCTCTATGCACGCCAAAGTTAGTCACGGAGTTCCACAAGGTTCTGTGCTTGGACCAATTCTATTTACCTTGTATATGCTTCCTTTAGGCAATATTATTAGGAAGCACTCCATAAATTTTCATTGTTATGCAGATGATACCCAATTATATTTATCGATCAAGCCAGATGAAACCAATCAATTAGCTAAACTTCAAGCATGCCTTAAGGACATAAAAACCTGGATGACCTGCAATTTTCTGATGTTAAACTCAGACAAAACCAAAGTTATTGTACTTGGCCCCGAACACCTTCGAAACACATTATCTAAAGATATAGTTTCTCTAGATGGCATTGCCCTGGCCTCCAGCGAAACCGTAAGGAATCTTGGAGTTATCTTTGATCAGGATATGTCCTTTAACTCCCAAATAAAACAAACTTCAAGAACTGCCTTTTTTCATTTACGTAACATTGCAAAAATCAGGCACATCCTATCTCAAAAAGATGCAGAAAAACTAGTCCATGCATTTGTTACGTCTAGGCTGGACTATTGCAACTCTCTATTATCAGGCTGCCCCAATAAATCCCTTAAGACTCTCCAGCTGATTCAGAATGCTGCGGCACGTTTACTGACAAGAACCAGAAAAAGAGATCATATTTCTCCAATATTAGCTTCTCTACACTGGCTCCCTGTAAAATCCAGAATAGAATTTAAAATCCTTCTCCTCACCTTCAAAGCCCTAAATGGTCAGGCACCATCATATCTTAAAGAGCTCATAGTACCCTATTACCCCACTAGAGCACTGCGCTCCCAGAATGCAGGGTTCCTTGTGGTTCCTAGAGTCTCTAAAAGTAGAATGGGAGCCAGAGCCTTCAGCTATCAAGCTCCTCTCCTGTGGAACCAGATCCCAGTTTGTGTACGGGAGGCGGACAACCTCCTCACATTTAAGAGTAGGCTTAAGACTTTCCTCTTTGATAAAGCTTATAGTAGGGCTGACTCAGGTGACCCCTGAGCCCCCCTTAGTTATGCTGCTATAGGCCTAGACTGCCGGGGGACTTCCTATGATGCACTGAGCTCCTTTCTCCTCCTCTTCCTCTCCATCTGTACGCCCTCATATCCCATCAATGCTTGTTATTAATTCAACTTCTTCCCGTAGTTGTGTGCTTTCTCTCCTCTCTCTCTCTCTCTCTCCCCTTCTGTTGCTTTCTGCAGGTATTTCTGCCTCTGGGAGCTGTAGAGTCTGGGTCTGTGGTTGCTGCCGCCTGCTGCCCCCGTGCTCCTGCTCTGCACCCGCTGCTGCTATTGCTGTTGTTGTTGTTATTAGTATTGCTATTATAATGTTGCTCTTAGTGTTGTTTCCGTTGGTGTTAACATCAATGCCATTACCATATCTATACTGTATTGTGCTGCTGTATGTTCTCTTTCCTCCTGCTCTCTCTCTCCCGCTCCCCCCTTCCCCCTTCAACCCAACCGGTCGAGGCAGATGACCGCCCACCTTGAGCCTGGTTCTGCTCATGGTTTCTACCTGTTAAAAGGGAGTTTATCCTTGCCACTGTCGCATAGTGCTTGCTCATGGTGGGAACTGTTGGGTCTCTGTAAATATAAAGAGTCGGTCTAGACTTGCTCTATTCGAAAAAGTGCCCTGAGATAACTTTGTTATGATATGGCGCTATATAAATAAAACTGAATTGAATTGAATGTGGTCCTCACCGGAAATCAAAATCAAAATTAAGTTTATGCGCACCTTTGATTGACATTCTACAAATTGCTGTGTAGACTGCAGAAAAATCACAATAGGTGAAAATGGCTTACAGCCTAAATGAGCAATGTTTTATTATTTAGATTCAGACTCTGACCCTATTTTCCATATTCACCTTATTATATTACCTGCGTCTGGCTCTAAAATAAAACATGTACACATGGTCTGACGTTTGTGTGAGGTGCACACATTCTCATTGCACATTTTTCTTTTATAAATATTATTTTATGTGTAGGAAATGCCAGATGCATAATTTTTGTGCATCTTTTATGCATCTAGCCAATGACCTTTGACCCCTTCCCAGTTGAGACCGTGACTGGCTTTGGTCTGGTGTTCACAGATAGCTGGGGCCAGACATATAAAAACTGTGTGTACTCACAAAGACAGAAATATGCATACACATTCTTTTCATCAGATTTATAAAGCCACACATAGGCTGGTTCTGTTTCATACATCTCAATCATTGTGGACCTGGGTACACCACTGTTTGCCATAAATGGATGTGGAAACGCCCTTAAACAACCGTTTGCATATCAATACTTGGGCCCGCTCCACCACTCATTAGACCTGTCAATGAGAAAAACGACAAAAAAGAAGTGCAATTTCACTGATTGTGTTGCATCTGCAAGGTTCTTAATGTATATAGATGTATGTATATATGTATATATATGTATGTATGTATATGTATATATGTATATATATGTGTATGTATATATATATATATATGTGTGTGTGTGTGTGTATGTATATATATATATATATATATGTGTGTGTGTGTGTGTGTATGTATGTATGTATATATATATATATATATGTGTATGTATATATGTATCTATATGTGTGTGTGTGTGTGTGTATATATATATATATGTATAGCTTTGGAAACTGACAATCCACTCCCTTTAAACAGCAGTCTTCTTCGCCTCAGTCCAGTCTTGCGAAACAATCTCATCTGTGTTGGAGGCAGACTGAAGAATGCTCACCTGGACATAGGAGAAAAACCACCCAGTTATCCTCCCAAAGGCCAAGCACATTTCCCTGTTACTTGTCAGGGACCATCATGAACAAATTAAACATCAAGGCCGTCACCTGACGGAAGGTGCTGTCAGGGCAGCAGGATTTTGGCTCCTGGGAGGGAAAAGGCTTATCAACTCAGTCCTACAAAAATGTGTGACCTGTTGCAGGCTGAGAGGAAAAATGCAAAAACAACGCATGGCAGACTTGCCACAAGAACGCCTCAAAAGCTGCCCTGACTTCACATATGTGGGGTTGGATGTCTTCGGACCATGGTCCATAACCACCAGACGTACAAGAGGAGGACAAGCTGAAAGCAAGCGATGGGCTATACTATTCTGCTGTATGAGCTCCAGAGCCGTGCACATTGAGGTCATTGACTCGATGGATACTTCAAGCTGCATCAACGCTTTAAGGTGATTCTTTGCAATAAGGGGACCTGCTAAGCAACTGAGGTCCGATTGCGGCACAAACTTCAGAGGAGCATGGAAAGAACTTGGAATGAGTAAGCTCCAACCAAACGTCACTGTGCAGAGGTACCTAAGTCAACAGGGATGCTCTTGGGAATTTAATCCTCCAAACACCTCACACATGGGTGGATCTTGGGAGCGCTTGATTGGGGTGGCCCGAAGAATTCTGGACTCAATGCTTCTTGAAAAGCACAACTGTTTAACTCATGAAGTCTTGTGCACGCTTATGGCAGAAGTGACTGCAATCATGAATGGGAGGCCACTAATCCCGGTTTCAAATGACCCTGAGGATCCATTCATTCTGTCACCATCAATGCTCCTGACCCAGAAAGTGGGAGTTCCACCTCCACCAGGAGACTTTACTGACAAAGACCTCCTTACCAAGCAGTGGAGACAAGTTCAAACTCTGGCCAACAATTTCTGGAGTCGTTGGAGGCAGGAGTACTTGCATACCTTGCAACACCATCAGAAATGGACCAAGTCCTTTAGAAACCTCCAAGAAGGAGAGGTTGTCCTTCTCAAAGACAGTCAAGCGGCCCGTAATGACTGGCCCATGGCTATAATCACAAAGGCCTTCCCAGGAGAGGATGGGAGAGTGAGAAAGGTGGAACTGAAGACTACGGATCAAGGACGTTCAAAGACTTTCCTCAGACCAGTTTCGCAAGTGGTCTTACTGCTTTCATGTGACTGATGTTCAGAGAGACACTTATTTACATGTTGTTTAGGTCATGACCTCATAGAGGCCAGGCGGGGAGTGTATTGACTTTCAGCAAAGGTAAAATTAGGTAGACTTATTTTGAAGGATGTTTATTTGTGATGATGGCACTTCCTGTCTGACATCACTTCCTTTCTAATGGCACTTCCTATCTGAGGGCACTTATTATCTGACATCACTTCCTGTCTGACCTTTTGCCATGTGTGTTGGTTGTGTTAATGTGCTTCTGAATCCAGCATAATCCACATCATTAACCCTACAGAGGCAATGTTGTAAGTACAAAACTGCATAGTTAAGTTCAGAAAAAGGGTATATTGTGAAGGTCAATTTATGGGAAACAGATTTACTCACATATTTGAACTGGGTAAAAATGGTAATTGTTTGTGCTCTGTATTTGTTACAGTTTTCACTCTGTCTGTGTGGGATGTCACAATGAGCCACAGTAAACATGCAAAGAAAAGTTGCTACGACTCATTTTCGTCATTTCACATGGAGGAGTTTAGCTAGTTGGATAGCTACAGTCCCTACACTGTAGTGAAGACAACACTACATATATGAATATGTGTATAGATAGCTGGGGCCAGACATATAAAACTGTGTGTATGTATGTAAAATAAGTGCAATTTCACTGATTGTGTTGCATCTGCAAGGTTATTAATGTATATAGAGGTATGTATATATGTATATAGATGTATGTATGTATGTATGTATGTATGTATATATATATATACATATATATATATATATATATATATATATATTATGTATATATATATATATATTATGTATATATATATATATATATATATTATATGTATATATATATATATATATATATATATATATATATATATATATATATGTATGTATATATATATATATATATATATATACGATTGCAGTCGTGGGTGTGCAGCGTGAAGTGGAGGAGGTGTGACCGCCAATTCCAACTGTCTGGGGTCTGTTTGTGAGGAAGTCCAAGATCCAGTTGCAGAGTATGGTACTAAGTTTGCCAATGAGTTTCATGGGGGAGATTGTGTTGAATGCTGAGCTGACATCAACAACAGCATTCTGATGTTGCTGTTGCTATTTTCATAATATCATATTAATATCAGAATGCTGTGTAGCCTGCAAAAAATAACAAGATTACGTCTCTCACCTTATATTTAATCTCCTTTTATCATATCACCTGCAGCTATCTATCTAGAAAACTGTTACCTGTGTATGTGTGGGAAATGGAGTATGCATATGTATTTGTTTTTTGTTCATACACCAGGCCCGTGATATTGTCTGTTTCAGGTGTAATGATGTAATACGGCAAAGTTCCATACTTGGGTCTCGGGAAGACAACTTAGCTATCTCTGTGACAACTGAGTGAACTCCATCCACTTAGGAAGACCACAGGATGCAGTTTAAAGCTCTGGATAAAGCCAGTAGGTGAGTTAAGATTTTTCCACCCTCAAATTCTGCTAGAACCCTCTCTCCCAGCAAATTTAAAAAATGCAACGAGTGAGGGAACAACAACTGTAGGGGGCGTGGCCTCGTGGCTACGTAGTGTGTGGGTCAGCAGACATGGGGGAGTTTTTTCATGACGTAGAGAAGTGCCAACCAGTTGACCCTGTCAGCATCGGCCTCACAGGTTCAGGGCTGATTTAAAACAGCAGATGGCGTGTTGAGCCATTTTATACCCACAAAATGCAGATTTTTATAACTTTGGTGCAGTATCTCTTAAATGTAAAACACTTTGTATTTGCATACCTTTTTTTTTAGTATCTTCTTAACACATGATGTCTTTCTAATGGTATTAGTATAATATTATAGGGGATATCTAAATAGGATAATTCAGTTTTTTTTTTTGTGCCAACTAGCAAGAGCTTTCCAGTAGGCATGGATAGGTCCTTGACTTCAGACTAAAGTAAACAAAAGTAGCTTCTCAATATCAACTGTTGATTTTGTCGGCTGAAACACTGTCGCTTGTTAAATTAGTTAATTTAAACGCTAACTCTGTGAGTTGCCTGAAAATCTCTAGGTGACTTTTTAATGTCCCTGATCCGTTTTAAAACGAGAACCATGTAAAAGAATATATGAATATGCAGCATCTTGGCTCCCACACAGTGGGTGTGTTGGCCCTGATTGCGGCTTTTTCTAATGTAACCTCATAATGATGTAGTTAGCTAGGCTAGGTTATTACTGTAGGTTGTGAACTTGTTAGCCCAGCATGCTAACATTTGCATAAGACAAGACAAACACACTGTTCAATCCATTCCTTGCACTTCTGCTGTTGTGTTTTTTGGTTTTGCAAAGGGTTCCTAGATCCCCATGCCCAAGACTTCAACATGTGGAGAAATTCACTTGCGGTTCCCTCGTCTGGAAGTCAATGGGTTTCTTGAATGGGTTTTTGGTTAGATGCCTGAAATAAGGTCTGTAGTTAACACAAGATTTTCTTGTTTTCTTCTACGACATAAAATAAGTAAATACCCAGTTATCAGTAAATACCCCACTCCTGAGTTTTGAAGCTTTTACGTGGTAGTAAAAAGGTAGTTTTGATTTCTGCCTTATAGTATCTAAACATTAGCATATATTAGCTGTACCAACAAGACACAGATGATTAGCTGAACGCCAGGTGGTATATTGGTATATTATGACACCTGAAAAACCTCTGTTAAAATTGTATGTTTCACTAAAGGGTGTCAGTATGGAAATCCATTTCTGGGTTGTTTCACACCTGTCTGTTTTGTTAGTTGAAGATGTTTTAAGTTGAATTCCACAAGCTGCACATGGTTAACTGCATCATTAGCATGTAGCCTACTGGAATTGTTGTTCCTATACCTGAATATGTTGTTTTATCTTCTTTCAGCATGAATAGAAAAAGAAAATATTGAAGCTTCTGTTACTGCAAAAACACTGCCAATCATTCTGAGTAAAGACAAGTCATAATTAGGTGTAGACAATACATTATTGTGTAGATACATAAGGAAAACTTTATTTTTTTTACAGGTTTTGTAACATGCAATCAATTTTCAAAGATTAAAATGACAGAGTTGGGCAAACACAGCTTCCAGATACTGATTTCAAACATTTTTCTTTTTCTCCTTTGAGGCACAAACCTCCATCCTCATCGACTCTCATCTATATAAAGAGTCCTGTCACATGGTATGAGTTATCCGGTGATTTGAAGGTCACAGAATTTCAGACAGATTCTGTCCGGGCGATATTGATTTGTTCTTAGTCAATTAATCATGACAAGAATGTTGTGCTCAGAAAATGCATCTCTAAATGGGACCTCACTGAAGGAAGGGAAAGAGTGGAACTGGACAAAACAGCAACATAGTTTTAGAGGTGGATTATATCTCACGGGTGTTCAGTTTATCTTAACATACAGTCTGTGGCAGTAAAGAAAAGTTAAGTTTTAAAAAGCTGAGGTGAATTCAGTGCAGAAAGAAGTCGAAGCTGAAATCCTGAAGGGATCAAAACCAGTAGCCTGTGTATATAAGGACAGTTTCGCCATGGTCAAATCTTCCTGAAGAAAGTTCTTTTTACAGCAAGGCTAGCCTCAATCTTGAATTAAATAATTGAAAGAAGAAGGACATGGTTTGCACTCCCCTCACCTTTTTCTTTTTGCAGTGTATTTAAGTGTAGTTTTAGATTGGTGATGGTTGTACTAGCTCATCTTTGTCCATTCACTGAAATAAATAGGAAAAACATAATTACACCTCCAGCACACAATGAGATGGATGAGCTGGAATAGAGGGTGTGTTGAGACCAGTGGGCATTTTATTTCTTCCAAGACACATGTATCAAATATTAATTATGCTTCTGCATTGCTTAATGAATGTGGGCAAGTAAAATGAATGTTCTGTGGAGCAGGTCCTGATTTTAGATTTTTGGTTGAAACACCTCATCCATTCAGACAGTACATTACTGACAGATTCATTCATTCATCAATCTGTTCATTCACTCACGTTTTAATGGGCTTTCTGCACTGTTAATGTGCTACGTCTCACTATCTCAGCATATTTGCTTTTTCTACTTTGGTTATGAGGTTGTGATCTCAAGGACACGAGAATTAACAAATGAATGGCTTGTGTGGCACATGTTTTCCAAGTGACTATTCTGAATAAATGGAACGTCTTAAAAGACTTGTGGTGGTGTACCAAAGTTGTAGATCACGAGGTGGACAGATGCATCATAGTCAGAGTATAACATGCAGGCAGAAATTGCAGCAGTGACCTGTTGAAATTGTGATCACAGTTGCTCTAATTTTCTGCTCTATTTAAATTTGCAGAACTGTCTTATGGTCTTTTTTTTTTTTTAACAAAATAGTCCCAGGAACCACGGAGCTCAGAGTACAGACATAAAGATCCTGTTTACACCTGGCGTTAACATGCAATCTCTATTTGGATATCTTATCAGGATAAGGAAAATCACATGTTAATACATGTAAATGCATGCAAAATGCATTGCAGTCGGAATGCTATGAGATCGGCCAGACCACATCTGGAGGTGGTCATTGGCTTTGTTCAGACTGCAGGTGATCTTTAAGGCAGACTGTCCGCACTGTTATTTGCAAGTGATCAAATTTGTGTGTTCAGACATCACCAACCTATCTGCATGGGTTGCTGTGGTAATGACGTAGGAGTCAGTAACTACGTACGCTGGTGACGGTGTTTTCCAACGCGAAAGCATGAAAATGGAGATCCATCATCTCGCCCTCCAAACAATTGCGCTGTCAAGTCGCGATGCAGAACTCCCCTGTCGCACTAGACAAACTCAGCGACACAGGAGGCTGGTACACAGTCGCTCTGATGCACTTCTGACACTCTGGATTTGACATTGTTGTTTGTGTGTCGCGTTGTGAGTGATGCAAAAGACACTTTGAAATCCGATTTCATGTGTCTTTTTTGCTGTCCGGACTTTCTAAAATCAATCTGGATATGAGAAACAAATTTGGGCTGGCAGTCTGAACAAGGCCATTGTGGCATTGTGATATTATGTCAGTGTTGTTTTTACAGCTTATTGTGCTGCCCCTAAAAAATCAGTTAATGCAGGCTTAAGAAATTTGCCCAGCAAGTTGAAAGGCCACCTAACTCTACCTTTTTCTGCGGCGCCAAGCTGCCCATAAAAAGCTGCAGATTACCCCTTCCTCGGCAGGAAAAAGGAAAAAGAAGCAGAGCCCATACAGCAGCATTCCTTCCCTTGATTAGGAATGATCCAATCCAACTTTTCCAACTCTCAATACCTCAATCCAGTGCGTCCGATACCAGTGCTCTCTTTCTACCCTTTATTTAAAATCTGTACTCCTCACTGTGTGGAACTCATTGGGATCATTTTTAGGATAATAAGATTTCTATGATTTTGTCATGTAATGTGGATCCGTCATGTCATGGCTGATACCCAATTTTCTTAGTAAGGTCAGTATCAGTGCTGATACTGATACGATTTATCAGATCCCTTCCAGAATGTGCTATTTTTGTAGAGCCAGCCAGCCAGCAGTTAACCAGTTATGCCTACCTATTTTGCATGCTGAGATCCAATCACAATGTCTGCAAATTTGAGATAATGACAACCCTTTTTAGTGCCAGGCGTGAATACAAAGGCCTGTGATCCGATATCATTATCCAGATAGACAGCTATCCAGATTCAGCTTGCATGTTAAAACCAGGTTTAAATGGGGTCTAAGAGTCCCTTTAGTGCGATTATGTTTGTATCTGAACAGTCATGAAGATTAGGCAAATTAAGCTGATAACGAACAGCTTTATTTGAAACATACTTTTTGCTCTCAAAGAAACAACAAAGTCATGTTATTTGTAATGTTGTGCTAGTGTGATGTTTACATGGATGTTGAAAAGGAGATGGAAAGGCATATTTAAAAATGCTACATTCCTGCCTTGAAAGTAGTAGTAGTAGAGTGTTTTTCCTGGCTATTTTTCTGCTTTTACCATGTGTTGTTTGTGTTTTTTCTAAAAAGAATATCTACCATGATGGCCCTCTATTATTACACTTACTTCTTTCTCGGAAGTGTGTATTTTCATTTCATGGAATATAGCTGTGTGCTTGAAATATCAGTCTTACATTAGTGGTGATTATGGCAAGCCTTAAGCTGCTGAATCGATTAACCTGATTCCTGTAAGGAATGCAGGAAGACTAGAAAAAGAAACAAAACAAGCAAAAAAGTAATACCCCCAGTCCTTGATTATGGTGGAGAATGCAGACCAGCTGGTGACTCCTGTGCACCAATGATGGATTGTGCATTTAATAATAAGCCAAGATGTTTCTGCTCAGTCTGCATCTGAAAAAGATGATTTGTTCTGTTGTGTAGCTGACTTTTCGATTGGTTGGTCTTTTCTTCACATTTAGACACTTGTGGGAGATTGTTCTGGATAGTCACTGTGTAGATGCTTTGATCGAATGCACCAGCAAGTCATGTAAGGTGTCTTACTAATGAAACCATATTTTTAAAGATAGTTGCACTTATGGCCAAGACAGTTGAGCTGTAAGACAAAGCTGGTATTAGATACCAGAAGCTAATCGGAGACATGTAGGTAGTCATGTGCCATGGATGCCCAGAAGTCTTCAGGTTTTTATTCAAACCAAACACCACAGCTGGTTATTTCATGCTTCTTTTTTCTTTCACCTCTGGGTGAAGGTGTGATAATTAGTAAAGGTAGTGTATTTAGTGAGATGACCCTGGACATGTTATCTCAGCTTCTGGCGCAGGTGTGTTTTGCATTTCAGCTGGATGAAAGCACAGACAGTCCTTTTTTTTTCAAACATCCAATCCCGCACAATTGTTTACACTTTGGTTTGTGAATGAGGAGAGCTGTGTGGAGGAAACTCTGTTTTGCAAAACACTCAAAGGTAGAGCCAGGGGAAAATACATGTATTGAATTTTAGATTAGTACCTTGAATTGAATGGAATTGAGTGGTCCCTGTGTGTGGGTGTACAGTATGCACTTAAGGAACTGTTGCCATGACGGGCAAACAGAGCAGACTGACAGAACTTATCAGACAGAAAGCTCTCAGAGTGCTTGCCATGCCACACAGGGAGGCACTCATGGCAGAACAAATTGATGATGAGTTTGATCAGCAGCACATTGTAACAAACTTTGTAAAACTCTGACTTGCCCCTGACTTGTTTTTTTTCTGGATCACTTTTAAAAGCTTGGTCCTCCACTGTTATGTATACTGGCTTGTGAGAGGGATAGTTCTGAGTTAAGTTCAGACTGAACACTGTGAGTGGAACAGATGCAAACTTTCTCTGGGCAGTGCAGATTAAAGTGAAGTTGTGTCCACAGAAATATTTTTAATTTCAGATAAATGTTTCAACTTCATGAATGTATGGAGACAATTAAAAGAGGAGAGGAGTCCAGATAAAAATAACAGAAAGTACTGGAGCATATGGTACCTTTTTGCATATGCACACAGTTGGTACATACATTGCTAACTAACATCTGTATAGTTATGTTGGCTGTTTTTGGCAAAGAAACACAGACTCCAAAACCAGTCCAGCTATCAAAATTGTGCAAAGAAAGTGTTTTGCTGCATGTTCAGTCTGAAAACAAACAACAAAAATAGAGGCAAACAGGAATCACATCAGAGTAATAGGCTACATAACCTGCCGAAAATGTCATCTTGCTGTGTTGTTGGGTGCCAGAATCAAAGGAGTAAAGGCTCCAAATCCAAATTTTATCACATACCAGCTGCCACCGCCAGCTCAAAAAAAAGAAAAAAAAAAAGAAAAAAAAAAAAAAAGACAACTAACCTTATGATTTAAACACAATAAGACCAAAGGATTGGACTGAGGCGATCATCAAATATGCTTGTGTTATCAGGTATGGTTAAATAAAGTATTGTCTGTTGCTGTTGTAGGTATGGATAACGTTATGTGTCTAAAGGTTTGTCATACCCACCTAATCAGAAATTAGGGGAACTTAGAAATTAGGTAACGCTAACTCTTTTAGCTAATCAGCTAACTTTGTTAGCTAGTTGTATGGCCAGAAAACAGAGAAAACTGTTGAAGTGTCCTCTCCCTTTCTACAGTTGTCATAGTTGCAATGGCAACTGTAGAAAGGGAGAGGACACTTCAACAGTGAGAAGGTGCATCTGGTGTGTCAGGTGTGTGGGTGTGGGTGTTTGTGTGTGTTTGCATGCGTGCCTGGCCATTCCACCATAATCCTCTCAGATTGTCCATCCATAGTAACACCCACAGTAACACTTGTGGTCCTGGAGAGTGGGTGACCATTCATATTAAGAGAAACTCATATTGTCTTCAGCCATTGTCAAATAAAAAACAAAACTTGCTAGCTAGCGTTAGCTAACGTGTTCAGGGAATTATTCTGCCTCCACCTATGCTCTGACCCCCCAAAAATGTCATAATGTTTACTAACAGAAAAGGGGTCTATATAGAGCAGTAGACCGCCAAAGAGCCATATTCTCAGGAGCTGGTGGAGACCAAAGCAGAGAGCAGACATCAGTCCATATGGGACTTAAATCAGGTTGACAGCAGTACAACTTTTTAAAGCTGCATATAAACAATATAACAATAGGTAAAATTGCTATAACTAGATAAATTGCATTTCCTGCAGAAAATGCGTGTGAATGCTGACAGCTGAAATTAATTTGCAGAACACTGCTGAAAATGCAGAAATGTTAAATGAATTGCCAGAATTGGAAGCTGAACTGTATTACCTAAAGAAGCTAAGAGCTGAAATACATTTGAATAGTTTCTGTAGCTGAAAGTGCATTCACACTAATAATAAAGAAACACAATAACAATAAAGCTGACACTTGTAGTGATTAACTGCATTCAATTATCACCAACTCTTTGGTTCCCTTTAGCTCTACGAGGCTTTTTCAGCTTTCAGCCTAGTGTTTTGGTCTTACGGCCCACCACTTTACTGTCTTGATTCATTCTCACCGCGCTCATCAACATCATTGCAGCTTTTACCCATAAAACAGTGCAAATGCAAAGTGGTATTTCACAAATTACATTTCGTTCCAGTCAACTACACGAGCTGCTGAAATTGACGGCATTTATACGGTGGATGTAAGGGTCAAGGATGAATCCCTTAATAACTACTAGGACCGAAAACCAAAAGGTCAACCTGATGAATCAGAACATAACTGACAGACATGGAGAGCAAGAGGAAATCCCCAGGAAGATTGAGTACTGTGATCACCTTTTCATTTGCCTGCATTTCAGGAAAATAAGCCACTCTACAGATCCATGAGCAGGTGAGGGATTATCGTCTATATGACCAAAAGGCTGGGATGGTGTGAGGGACCTTGAACACTGGACGTTCTTTTAAAAGGTGAAGAATCATTTCAGTGTTATCCTGAGCAGGTCACTCCTCTTGTGCTGTGATACAGATTGATTAGTATGCCTTGTCTGAGGTTTCTGAAGTGGAAATGGAGAGAGGGGAAAAAACTCTGCAACAACTGCAACACTGTAACAACAGTCATCACCGCAAGCGTACGACCTTCTTTTGTGCTGTGTCTCCTTTTGGATTAATCTCACCTGGTACTGCATGGTTCATAAACAAACACAAAACAATTTCCTGACTAAATTACCAGCATGAGTCGCCAAGGAGATGGAGGGGAAGAGCGAGTACCCGAGGTTGCCCTCAATTCATAACTCCACTCCCAGTCTGAAGTTTGAGTTGCTCTCATCTAATTTTCATGTTGTGAGCGACATGGTCAATATGAAATGGCATCTGATCATGATCAATGAGCAGAGTAACCTTGAAGACAGCAAACAGGATGAGATGCTGTTGTCACTTTTTCATGTCATTTTTTTTAGCAAATCCTATCCAAGGAGACATACAAACTCAGCTCATGTGGCTCATGAAAGAAAAGCAATTTTCTTAATGAATTACCGGTTTGCAGAGATTAATCAAAATGATGCTGTCTGAGCATGACAATGTCAGATGAAAACACAATAAGATAAAGCTGAGCAAACTCCTAATTGCTATGTTCATGTAATATAAGAATACACATCCCAGGTAGCCATGTAAGACAGTTTGTTTGAAGTGTCAGAGCACTGGATGGCATTCTGACACCAGAGGACTGGATATGAGCCAGCTCTGGCCCATAAATGTCTGCCAAATGTAGTGGGGTTTTGGGGTGCAGACTGGGTCTGATTTGGACTGCATACCAGCTCCAGTTAGAAGCACCTGGGCTAGATTTGGGCTGCTGTAGGCCCATAATTCTGGCAGGTTGTTCATCATCAGAATCCCGGCATGAGCCAGGTGACCAGGCTTGCCAAATTTAGGCCGTTGTTAGGCAGAGCTTTTTTGGGAATTGAATGGCTCACACATTTTAACTTGACTGGCAGTAGATTTGGTTTTTTCCTCTTAATTCATTGAATTAATCTGAATCAGGATCAGAATCAGCTTTGTTGGCCAAGTATGTGTACACATACAAGGAATTTGACTCTGGTTTTAAGTTGCTCTCAATGTACGTACACACAGAACAATTTACAGGAAGATAGAAATAGACACAGCTAAAAACAATGACAACGAAGCTGAACAAAAATAGGTAAAAGTAAACAGAACTATTATGTACATACAGGTAGGGGAAACCAAGAAAATATGAGCCTTTATTTTATTGAATCTCCACCAAATAGAAGGTTGAAAGAGTGATATTTTTAAACATTGCACTTCTATAACTTCTATAAAAATGTCTTAGAGATTCAGAACTGAGGATGGAGTATATAAACACTTACAATCAAACACAACAGTGAGAACTATGGCAAGCCCTTTTAACATTTAATCAGTAGGGCTGACTAGTAGCGATTTAGTTTTCACTAGTGGAAATTACATTTCGACATGTCAAAATGTCATTTTGACATGTCGAAATGTTAATTTAAGATATCTGTAAAACAATTTTGACATGTTACAAATATATTTTCACATGTAGAAATTACATTTTGACTAGTCAACACTGATTTACAGATATCTAATTTAATTATAGATATCAGTAATTCCTTTGTCACTAGTAAGAATAAGAATTACAGATATCTACAATTTAATTTTGACATGTCGAAAAAGGATTGTGACTACAGTTGCATTTCTGATATGTCCGACATATCATCAAACCATTTCGGATATGTCGGCGTCATATCATCAAGACCACAAAGCTATTGGTCGACTTTTAAATAGGCTATGTGTACCTCATGAATATATAACAAATGCTAATGTTTTGTGAAAACGCGCATTATTTTCCGTTGGCAACACATCTACTGCTCCACAGTCCATTCCAGTAAATGGCGGTAATGCACCTATAAATTGGTTTACCAACCGCCATTTAAAACTTAAAGAAGAAGAAGAAGTTGAACATGGCGGAGCAAGTAATTATTAAAATCCAACGAAAATGTTTTGCCATCGAATGGCATATGAACAAGGTGTATGCGGTCAGAGGGAACGGATCATTCGCCCAAATTATCTTTAATTAAAATTGTTACGTGTCAAAATTACATTATGGATATGTTGGCTTGCAATTCTAACTAGTAAAGAAGCAATTGATATCTACAATTGATATTACTGCTACTGATTAAATGTTAAAAGGGCTTGCCATAGAGAACTCTAGTTCTCAATCAGTGATATGTCGTGTAATGTTGAGATATCAATATTTTTAAAATATTAATTATTGTATACTTTCCATAGGATTTTTTTTTTGGTCTCAGTGCTGTAAAGCTTTTTTTTTTTTTTAATACACTTTCATTATACCAGGCATTTCATGCTTTTCAGTCTTTTATCTCCACTTAATGCGTTCTGGTATCTGACCTAATTTCCCAATGGTGATCATTTAAGTTTCATATTATCTTCCATCTATGTCTTATCTTAATAGGTCTTGGCTTTTTCCTTATTGCAGTACCCAGAAATCCATTCCCTGTAATGTCAGTCGCCTGAGCAGCATGTGTGGGAGTGTAATTCAGCTGCTCAAAGATGAGCAAATCATGCTCCAGCTGACAAAAAGGATTTATACACCTGATGGTGATCAAAGTGTATAAATGACAAAGGATATAGTGATGAAAATGTATAATGATGAGGCAGCAAAGAAAAAGATTAAACAAAGATCAGTTATTGTCAGTTTGTCTATTTATCCTCCATATTGATTATAGCTCACTTAAAGCAAACACTTTGATATAACAGTTTTATCTATTTTTAAACACTATTTTTACATTTTTGGAGAGGTCTGTGCATCATAAATCGCATGAGTGGCATGGAAAATTGAGTTCAAATCAAGAATCCTTTTGAAGGAGACTTACTGTAAGTTCTCCTGTGATGAAAGTAAAACTGTAAATATAAAAAAAAAAGGACCTGTTTGTTGTGTAGAGTGTGCTCTGCTTGCTATTTGGAGACTTTGGAGACTTTATTAAAACACCTTTCCCAAGCAGTGTCACATTACTGATATGAGAGGAGAAGCTTTGCAGGAGGAATGTGTTTAACATATCTAACACCCCCAACATGGGGATGTTATTTCAGCAGCCGATTTAGCAGTTTCTGTGTAGGGGAATTTTGCGGCATCATGAGTGATGCTTCACTGGTTGAAAGGTGGATGGAATACTTTGTGGTTGAAATTAGGGGGAAAATACTAAATATTGTTTCATGTCCTCCTTCACTGTCACCTCCTAATAAGAGGAGGAAACAAATATCACTATCATTAACAGAGGATTTCAGCTACAACTAATAACTATTAATCTGTCGATTTGTGTTTTTGATTAAAGGACAACACTACCAATTTTACACATCAAGGTCAATTCACTCATCAAGGGGTTGTACTACTCACCTATCAAAACAGTACACTGTCTTCTGTGGAAGTTGCCATCGAGTGACATCTTCAAGCAACATCCCCAGGGTATTTTGGCTTCGGCTTGAAGACTGCAACTACTGGATGGATTGAGATGAGACATTCATGGTGCCCAGAGGATGCACCATAATGACTTTAGTGATCCCCTGACTTTTCCTCTAGCACCACCAGCATTTCAAAGTTTTCACTTATCTTACTGTGAATATCTCAACATCTACTAGATGGATTGGCACAACATTTTGTACAGACATTCATGGTTCCCAGATGATGTCTTCTAATGACTTTGGTGATCCTCTAACTTTTCATCTCGAGGTTGACATTTGTGGTTTGTAATCAAATGTCTTGACAACTATGGCATTGCCATTACGTTTGGTAAAGACTTTCATCTTCCCCTCAGGATGAATAGTAGTAACTTGCTAGCATGTGATGATAATTGGAGTCCCCTCCAACTTCTGAAAAACATGAAGTTGTCCCCCCTATAAATGATTTCTATGTAATTGAAAATGTATATTAAAAAATGTATATTAAATAGAAGCTGACTCCACTTTTGAAATAATTTACACATAAACACAACACTTTTTGAAGGTTTTGTTTATGTCCCCTCTATGTATCCTGCTCAGTGGCCTGAGCCATTCTACCCATTAGAATAAAAGGTTTAAAATACCTCTATGCCTATTTTCAGAGAATGAATAATTTGATATACATTGTAATGAGATTTGAGCCCTCGATGCTAACACGCTAAACTAAGTACAGTTTAGGTCAAAGCACTGCTGTATCTAAGTAAAACCTCACACAGCCACTAGCATGGCTGTAGATTTTTAGTCTTGTTAACAGACCAGTTACAAACTGGTGAGTAGTTTGAAAGATGTGGCATTTTCCAGGCAGGGAGAATCTAACAGAAAGATGCTATTGGTTGCATTAAGGAAAGTGTAAGAGCCAGTGTTTTTAGAGTTTGACCCATACTAGGGACTTAAAGTCCGAATATTTTGGCCCCTTCTGACAAAGTTTCTCTTGTGTTTCTCTCTTATGCAGTGATTTTGTATAATCTTGAGGTACTTGTAGAGTATTTTCATGCTACTTTACACTTTGACACATTTTAGAGAGAAATATTGTACTTTTGAAGGCCACTGCTTTTATTTGGCACCAATAGTTAATAGTTGCATAGCATGCATTGTTATAGATTCAACTACCTAACTGTTACGGTAGCGTCAGAGCGGGACCCCGAAGACGGAAACGCGAAACACTGGCGTGTCCACAAAAAGTACAGTTTATTCAAAATGTAGCAAAGGCAGTGGTGCAGGCCGAGGGGAAACCCGGAGGGAAGGACGGGCGGGGCAGGCAGACACGGAGGCAGGTGGTCCGGGCGTGGAGTAACCGGGAGTGAAGACTGGCAGAGGCAGGCTGGCGGCTGGGTCGTGGTGGTGTCTAGAATCCACAGGAAAAACGAGGTCAAAAAACACATAGAAATCACAAGCGTACTGAGCTAGGAAATAACCCTGGTTTGCAAGCCTAGACACA
This sequence comes from Macquaria australasica, assembly GCA_005408345.1. Classification (NCBI taxonomy): domain Eukaryota; kingdom Metazoa; phylum Chordata; class Actinopteri; order Centrarchiformes; family Percichthyidae; genus Macquaria; species Macquaria australasica. The sequence goes on along the minus strand of SEMN01000849.1, from coordinate 94,011 downwards.
TTTACCGACTGGCAAATGGAACGATCTGGCGAAGTCTGGAGAGTTGAGCCGGGTATATAAGAGCTGCCGGGATGATTGGATGATGAGCCCCAGCCGCGCAGGTGGATGAACAGGTGCCGGAGATCCACAGCCACGCCAAACACAGACACACACAGAGAGACACACAGAAACACCGGGGAAAGGGAAAAAGACATAACCACAAGAGGGCAGGGGAGAAACAACCCTAACTATAACACTAACAATATAAAAATGAATTAAAATTCACTCGACTTAGACCAGCTACATTAGTAAAATGCTGCTTACATGTTAATTCATCAAAAATAATGATCCAATAATATAGTACAACACATAAAGTATATAATAGTACAGGATTGGATCTGCATTCAAATTGTTGTCTGACAACGATTTGAATGCAGATACATTTTAACAAAGCTATTAAAAAGCTAATCTCTAGGGTTTGTAGATTGATAAAAAGCTATATTCTGCATGAACTGCATTTACTTTTGATTCTTTAAATATATTTTGCTGATGATACCTCTACACTTTAACTTAAGTAACATTAGAATGCAGGACTTTTACTTATGACACAGTATTTTTTACAAGATGTTATAATTATATATACCTACAGTATATACCTAATTAAAGAATCTGAATACTTCATCCACCACCGCTCTTTCGAGTGTCTTGAGGTCCCCATCTCTGTGGAAGTGCAATACTGAATTGCTGGAGTACCGCTTTAATTGTTTAATCTATCAGACATGAGAAAATAGTGATAAATGCCCCTCACAATTACTTGGAGCCTAATGTGACTTCTTCATTGCTTGTTTTGTCTGACCGACTGTCTAAAAAAACCAAAAAGTTTTCAATTTACAATTATATATCTCAAATATAATAATTTCAGTTTTCATTTGAGATGCTGAAACCAGAGAATCTCTAGCATTTTTCTTTGATAAATTGTTGTTGAACAATATAAAATAGGGTTTTTATAATCTGGAAATTAGTGGGCATGACATCTGATAGGATACTCTTGTGTTTCTTCCTAGAAGGATATGGAGCTTCACAGTGCTAATAAATGGCATGATTATAATAAATACACAATTATGTAGTAAATAATCACATTAATAAATTGTGTAAAAATATAAATGAAACAATTTGTGAAATAACTGGAGAAATTATTAAAACTCTGCTCATTATTATAAAATGTCATTTCATCCTTCTTATTTTCAGTTTTATTGGACTTCATTTGTATTTCATACATTTTAAAATGACATTTTATTACATTGTGTCACTTTTTATAATGACCCATTCTCTCACCATTTAGTGAATCACATGCCTTCTGCCTCTTAAGCTAGTCAGCTCAACAACTGCCACCCAATTAGCCAGTAAGCTCCTGTTAGCTAGAACTAAAAAGTGACATTATGAAATAAAACTTGACATAAAATAAAAGTGTAACTGGGATAAATGTCATTAAAAGCAGACTTTTGAAAAAGGGCACTTTTTTTAAATTATGAAATAAAAATTAACTCCTATAAAACTCTATTATTAAAATAAAAATGATGAAATAACATTTCATTATACTGAGTTGAGTTTTAAAAATACATTCAATTATTTCACAAATTGTTGGTTCATTTATATATTTAACACAATTAGTTCATATTATTATTTATCTCGTCTTTTTTTAATTTTATTTACCACACTTTGGGTTCCATAGAAGGAGACCTCATTCCCTACAGTGCTGGTAAAGGAAATGAGGAAGTTGAGAAGGAAAGAAGGAAACATGGTAAGGGAAGTCTCCACTTTATGGACAAAAAATGATCGGTGATTTCCAGCCAGTGTACAAATGTCGCACCGATGGCTCCACTAAGTACAATTCGGATGCAAAGTCCTTGGCATTGTACGGGGGGGTGCTTACTGGACGAAACCTGTTGGAGGCGCTAGCGCGCTGCTGTGAGGCTCCTAAACACAATATTTAACAATTCAAAAGTCTTCCAAATGGACAAAACACTCCATTTGACATGCTTTTTTGTACACTTTGTGCCCATTTCATTTTTTTCACCCAACGAAGCCATTTTTCACTCGTGATTCACCAAAATAAGAGCGCCAACCTCAAATTCGATGTTTGCGACAGCCGAGGGCATCCAAACGGCTCTATGGGCGCTCATTAATTTCATGTCGTCCGATCGGGCTGACGTTTGGGGGCGGAGACGAGGGTCCTGGGCCCGATGGCTGTCTGAATTCGTGACCCGTTCGAAAACGCATATCTGGGTCCCCTCCCAATGGATGGCGCCACATTCATCCTCAGTCTTTTTGTTTTGTTTTTGGGTTTTAGTTATTTTTGCTGATGTTCAGCAGCCTCGGTTCCGGGGACTCCTGCGCGAAGCAGCTGACCTCCAGTCAGCCAGAGCAGGGGCTCTAACCAATTCTGCTTAATGGGCAGGGAGCAGGGATGGAGGGGGTTGGGGGGTAAGGGAAATGGAACCACTATTATAGCTCCATAGTGCTGTCTGTCTCTTTCTGATAGTGTCCTTCACAGATGCACATCATCAAACAGTTGTGACTGATTTCATGTTTACAAACTGGCATGATCAAGGTGAAATAGTACCTTTTCCTCAACAGATGAATGAGGCAGCCCTGCCAAAAACAAACAGAACGAGGCCATAGCAGCTTCTTCATTTGCTTTCTGAAACAAATTGCACCCAAGATGAAACACAAAATACTCACTTTCCAGCATTTGTTAATTCTCACCCTTGAACTGACAAACTGAATTGCCAACATGTCAGATGTGCAATGAGGCAAATCAAGCAGATTCATTTTTATAGCCAAGCCCTCAGTCAGTAGTTATCAGCAGGGAGAGCAGCTGTAGCCCTTCATTCAAATGCAGCTTTGAATTTATTTTTAAAGACAAATTCTAGGGAGCCTTATAGTATTATAGTAGCTCCGGCTCTGATGGTGACATTTGAAGAAGTGACTGAGGTGCCTCGGAGAGATGAGGTCATGACATGCGTGAACAGTTTGCTTGGATTTTTGCTGCCATTATTCAGTGATTTTTATCATGTTCAGCGCTCCAAAGGAAATTGCTTTGCAGGAAAAGATGCCTGTGCATGACAAGTATGTATCTGTTTGTGTACTGTGCATGAATCAACATCATTTCAGAGCCAATTAGTCATGACATTAATCCTGTAGCCGGTATCAGCCATGGGAGCAGGTGAATGCCGTCACTTTTTCCACGGCTTTGGCGTATTGTCTTTGTGTGGGGAACCTGATAACAGCAGCAGGGCCAGTGAAGAATCTCTTTGCGTTGTTACGGTGACACCGTCACAAGGTGTCCCATAATTTCTGGCTGTGCTCCGACTGTTGAATGTCCCCGAATGGGATTTGCAAATCTACCGTAAATGAGATTCAAAAGAGAAAGAGATGCAAGAAAAAGTTGTGTTTTGAACCATGTTTGCAAAAATAATTATCCTCAGCCTGTGATGTGGGTAATTATGCAGGTAGGCTGACAATATTCAAATGAAAAGAAGTTTAGCAAAATAGTTTTGTTTCTCTTTTTTGTGTGTGTCTGGTACACTCTAGCAAGGGAGTAAAACTAACTAAACAGAAAGGAGAAACAGCTACAGCTATGTGTGAAATAAGGGCACTTATTATAATATGCTTTAAATGAGTTTGAAGTTAAGACGCTGCAGTCTCTTGGTGTGAGGTGAAAAGCTTAAAAAGTTATGATGACAATGTCCTAGATATTGTGCTGGAGTAGATTTTTAGTCATTTTGTTTTTAAAAAGAATCATTGTTCTTCTGTTTTTTAATGAGCAATTCCTCCTTTACCTTAGACCCATGAGTTCTCTTTGTATAACCTAATGAAGGAATTTAAATGTGCTGAATGACACATAAAGTGCTGCTACTGCCACTGAGCTTCAGTCAAAGTCCTAATCCTTAAAGTCTGTCCCACTATACACCAGTCCACTTGGCCTGTCTGTCCCACTATAACCAATTCACACAGCCTCTCTTGTTCCACTGGGCTCCTCAAAGTTTGAGCTGAAGATTAAGGCTTATTACAGAATGCTAAATCTAAAGGTTTATATCTTTAAAAAAAATAATCCTTGAATTAAAACAGCAGCATGTAGATACAACACATCCTGTTATCCTGCTAGGATGAAAGTCAGTCTTTTCCAAGCCAGGACTTGGCAGCATTTACCAGGTGTTGAAGGCCTCCTGACTGCAGGAGTGGACATTAAATGAACTGAAATTAATTCTTTCCCTGCATGAAGAAGAAAGAGCTCTACCTTGCTTTCCCATGTGAAGTTGAAAAAGCCAGCAGGGAACTGTTATTGATCATGCAAAGATTAGATAAACTCTGAGGCATGGACAACACCTCAGGAGTTTTTGTTAAGTGACTTTTTTGATCTACTATCCTGTTCACACAGGTTGCCAGTTGTCAGTCAAAAGGAGGGGCAGGAATGTCAGAGCACATCAGTGAGTGTTTAAATTCAATCAAGGGTACAAGGAGCCTGTGGTAACTCCATCTCAAGTTCAATTATAAGGAGCACATAAACAAAATTCATCTCAGTTTTAGTTTGAAATTATCTAAATTCAGGAAATTAAGTTTATCTGTCTTCCAACATCTGTTTTTGATCAGAAACAACTTGTTTTGAATACACTATCATCCATTATCATATGGCATGGTCAAGAGGAATTATGTTTGCTGGATGCATATATTTGAAATGTGCAGATGTTAATCATTTCACACTGATCTCCAGAAAGTTCAATAAATGAGCTGGAATTAAATGTTTGAAAAGAGAAAATAGAAGTGTGATATAAGCATACTGTACAATTTTAATTAATGTGTAATCCTGTAATCCTGGCTTTAATTTCTCTCCTATAATTTTCAATTAGTTCTTTACTCTCTCCACCAAGGCAGCTGAATATATTACACGTTCAGGTCGGTTAAGGCAAAATCATTTAGGTGAGATTACACCTGAGCTAGTGTTCCTAAATTATCCCTTTCACCTTCTTGACAGAGGGAATTCATGCAGTTATTACAGTAAGAATCCAAGGTGTGAAGTCACATCTGTCAAACAGAGCCTATTAAAGGTTTTCATGTTTTACTGTTTTACAAGATTAGATCAAAGTAGATTTAATTTGCCATTTTTGAGACTGATCAACAGAAAAAGACCCTTTAATGCCAAAGTGAAAACAGATCTCTACAAATATAAGTATTCACCCACTTTAATAGGACACACCTAAATCATCACTGGTGCAGCCAGTTGGTTTTAGAAGTCATATCATTAGTTAAATGGTGTAGTGAAGGAGTTTCTTTTGATTATAATATAAATACATCTGTATCTGGAAGGTCCAGCTGTTGGCGAGTCACTCCAAACAACTCAGCGAAAAGGTGACTGAAAAGCACAAGACAGGAGATGGATACAAGAAAATATCCAAGTCGCTGAAAATACCTTGGAGTTTCCAGTTAAATCAATCATTACTAAATTCAAAGAGTATGGTGCAGCTGGATCTGCTACAGCAGGTTGTCCTTAAAAACTGAGTGAGCATGCAAGAAGGAGACTAGTGAGGGAAGCCAATTGGCACTCCTTCAGAGTTGACCAATGACAACTTTGAAGGAGTGCCAAGCTTCAGAGGGTGACACTGGAGAGAACAGTTGGCCTGGTGCTTCACCACTTGCAGCTATATGGGAGACTGGAAAAGAGAAAGCGATTTAAAAAAAAACAACAAAAAAACAAAAACAAAAAAAAAACTGACATGACATCTTGTCATGGCTTGTTTGCCAGAAGGCACGAGGGAGACTCTGAAGTCAGCTGAAAGAAGCGTCTGTGGTCTGATGAGACCAAGATTGAGCTTTTTGGCCATCAGGCTGAATGCCCACGCATCACCATAAACATCCCATCCCCAGCGTGAAGCATGGTGAAGGCAGCATCATGCTATGGGGATGCTTCTCTGCAGCCAGCCCTGGAAGGCTTGTGAGGGCAGAGGGTAGACAATATACAAGTCTTGGAGAAAAACCAGTGCAGTCTTCAAGAAACCCGACACTTGGGAGAAGATTTGTTTTCCTGTAAGACAGTAGTTGTGTTTCCATAAATGTATTTTTAAGTATCGCATTAGAAAAGCTGTATGGAAATTACTGGTGGATTACAACCATGTGTAAAGTGTAGCCTATACCGCCAGCTTCTGACCAAACTACGCTTTGCAACGAGCCGAGTTTATTCGCTCCAAACCAGTTGATGGAAATGCACATAATTTGCATTACTTTTTTGCGACATTTAAAAAATTTGCTTGACAATTGAATTGAAACATGTCTAATGATCCCAAGAATAAAGCCACAGCTACACAGCGTTGATGTCCTGGACTGTCCAGACAGTCCAGATCTCAATCCAATCAATAATTTGCAGCTGGAATTGAAAAAGGCTGACAACCTGCAACCTGACCGAGCTTGAGCAGATCTGTAAAGAAGAATGAGAAAAAACACTGTGGCAAATCTCATACAGATCTTTTCACACAGACTCGAGGCTGTAATTACTGTCGAAGGTGCATCTTGGAGGGGGTGAATACATATGCAAACACGTATTTAGTATTTTATATTTATAATTAATTTAGATCACTTTGTAGAGTTTTTTTTTTTTTTTCACTTTTCACTTCATCGTTGTAAGACAGAAAAAATGAGAACTTCCAAGGGTAAATACTTCTTCTCTCTGTAAAGTACGTTTTTGGCAAAAGGCATAACGTCTTTGCCAGGTCCAGACCTTTGAATCTGCCCACTCCACCGAGTTGACTGATTCTGGTCTGGCATCATGACATGAAACAACGGTTTCTCGGTTGAAAAGTGATCGATCCAATGACCGCCACAGAAGGGACTATCGCCGTTGTCACGCTGTTGTCAAGCATTCTCATTGCCTGGGTCCAGACCTTGGAATCCGCTCACTCCACCGAGTTGACTGATTCTTCATAGACGGCATGTTTTCTCAGTATCGCCCGACATCGTAGTTTGTTTTTACTTTCTCTTACAACTCTGGCAAAACCAGTATGTTGGCAGGGCTACGCATCAGTGTCGACTTAAGTGATGTTAGATTCAGGCAGATATGTTGGTCTCTAGTGATTGGTTAGGGAAAATCAAAGCTCCGACCCACCCCACTCCAACGGAAATTGGTTAGAGTGGAGGCAATGTCAAACCGAAGATGGAAATGGAGTGTAACGAGTTGACAATTCTGTCTGATATAAGGCAAATAACATCTTCCACAGTCCTACAGTTCTGGTATTTCTTACTCATTATGTGGTATGCAGTTTAGAATAGCAGTATAGTTGCTAAGTAAGAACACATCCTGCAGTATGAGCCTCAGTGCAGTATAGTAAGACCAGAAACAGAGGCAATTAATGAGTGAACTGCTGCTGTGCAAATAACTCTGGTTGTTGAAGTTTGTGATAGGCAATTTAAACAACTCATTATTTTGATGTAATCTGCATGAGAAACCTCTTGTTCTCCATTTCTGATTTAATGAAGCGCAGCGGCTGGAAGGAGATGAAATCTCTTTCTTCCCAGGTGCTTTGATGATTTCAAGTGAAGTGACCGGAAGAAGTACAAAAGAATATACATGACACGGTATAATTGCCCTTTGTCTTCACTCAGACATCCAGACTCTCTGTAATGAAAACAGATCTAAGACACAGGGAGATATTACAGGGGACACAGCTGCTGTTGAAAAAGTTGAGACGGTCTAAATGCCAGGTTCAGGAAAAGGCCTGGAAGACCATAATAATGACAGCCTGCGGGCTAGTTTGTTATCACCATACAGCTACTGCCAGCCGTGATAGGTTTGGAGTAATACTGGGAGTGAGTTTACTGTATATCCATGCAGTACTGCTTATACTGCCATGTTGTGTTAAGATGAAGATCTGATGTGTGACCAGGCCAAGGCATAAGTTAATAAGAGACTGCTTAGGGTCACATTGATTCATGGCATACATGCAAACTCTCCCATTCTTCCTCGGTTTCCACAGTATTTAATAGCTGTCTACTGGTGTGCTATTTTTCAGTTTCACTGAGAGCCTAGCTCTATTTTGCAGGAATGCCGTGACCAAACCTGTAGTTATGCACATTCACGCCTGGAAGCTGGTACATCCAGTACAACCACAGTCAGACCTGTTGGCCACTGAGCAGCTCAGCTGGAGCAGTTGGGGTTAAGGGCCTCGCTTTGAGGAGACTGGGGATCCGGGGATCGAACCTCTGGTCAAGAAGTGTGCTTCTCTAACCTTTAAGCCACACTGGGTAGATGGGAGAAAAATTACACATTGAAAGTTAATATTATAGCTGCTGTTAACTGCTTAACTATCTTCAGCAGTTAGGCAGTAAACATTGGAAATTGATGTAAACTGTGTACTGCAGAATCACCTATATTAGCATACTTTCATAGGAGACTGGGGTAAGCAATTACAGCTTCTGTTCATAATATTAGCACACAATATTGATAAAGCTAATAATAATAATAAATAGGGTCAAACATGGCCAACAATTGTGATCTTTAGATCCCTCAGTATTTCTCTAGTATTGATTTAGGCCAATGATCTGACCCTTCCTATAAGGAGGTGACTATACCGAACAAAAACAACAAGTTTTATGAGATGAATTTATTGTTTAGTGATGCAGAGTAAATGCAGCTGACACTACATTGAAAATTAGTATTAAAGCTGTTTGTCCTTTTTTTAACTGATTACCTCCTGTAGTTGCAATGCCTTTTATGATGGTTTGTTAAGGGTAGTTCCCTACATTTATAATTCCATGCATTACCAAGTATTATTTATCAGTAAGACATATTACTGATGACTGTATGGAGTGAAATTGTAGAGCTGTTCTACTTAGGGCTCTGCTTCAGTACCACCTTGTTATTGTTTTCTACTTTTAAGCATTCCATCACAGTATATCAAAGCACGGAGGTGTTTTTTTTTATTCCAGACTTCTCTCCTATGCAGTCTTTGCTAAAGGTCAAGCAAAAAATAATTATTTGTCTGATGCTGCAGTAGATTATAGCGCTACATTAACTCATTTCTCACCTGGGATTTGTTAGAGACTCTTCCGTCTGCCTGGTTGGAGCTCAGCGATCACGATGGCGACCTCAGCGCGCTGAACAATGAGCGCCACTAATGTCATGACATCATCTTGAGATATCCCTAGGCTTTTTACAGATGGAGGGTTCCATCCAAAACTTCGCTCTGTAATATGGATAATGTCCTGCTCATTATAGTGAGAGTAATTCCACCAAATGCATTCCTCAGTCAGGCTTTCTTTCCATTATCTCAATAAATCCAATGCGTCATATTCAGCATTCAATCAGTGCCTTATTTCCTCCTTTCTTTGCCGAGGGAGGCTCTTTGCCATTAAAGGTAATTTAGGGTGTAATCTAGTGGCAGTGTGAAATTTTGAAGCTGACAAAATTCTTCCAGGGACTTGATGGCAACTGTGTTGTTACCTGCTGTGTGGTAGAGATTTAAGATTGATTTTCTTTCTGCACTTTAAGCATGGAGCAAGGATGTGACAGATTGCCCATAAATGCACCAATATAAGTTACTCCAAAGAATGCAGTAAAAAGGGGTCTTTTCTACTGACTCACTGATGAAAACTACTGGGATAACAATAAAGAGAGTGTTCATATTCACTGATAAATTATGGCCAAAACAAATCAGATGAAGACTAATGTAATCACATGTCAAATGAAATGAAAAGTCTCATGTTGTTACCTAAATTCAAAAGTTAAAAGTTTACCATTGTGATAGTATGTCAAACAAATGTGAGTGATATTAAAATCCTCTTCATAAACAGCTACAGTTGCAGAGTCGTGATACATGACAGAGCTTTACATAACATCACAAATCGCTCCTCATACATTTATGCAGCCTGTATAAAACTGAACTGCAGAAGAATCACAGTTGGTGACAGTGTTTATTTTGAAGATGAAAATGATCATGAAAACAACTGGCTCACATTTACAGAAGAAAGGGGAGTTGAGAACAGTTCATAAACACATTGAAATGTGGCTAAAATCATTGGAAAAACAAAATATTAACCTGTTGGTGAAAGTGAAGATAAAGGCACATACCTGTAAAAGAAGATCCAGCCTTCACATGTCATCTCTCATGCTTAGAAGTATTTTTTATTTTTTCCGAAAACAAGTCAGTTGCAATAAACAGTAGCAGCAGAGTCTTAACACAACTATATTGATAACCACAAAATGACAGATGTGCTATAGAGATCTAATATCTGTCTCAGCAGAATTTTCAGTTTCAATTCATTTTTACTTATATAGCACCAAATCATAACAGAAGTTATCTCAGGGCTCTTTTCATAGAGCAGGTCTAGACTGTACTCTTTATAAAATTATTTACAGAGATCCAACAGTTCCCACCATGAGCAAGCATTAGGCGACAGTGGCAAGGAAAAACTCCCTTTTAACAGGTAGAAACCTTGAGCAGAACCAGGCTCAAGGTGGGCGGTCATCTGCCTCGACCGGTTGGGTTGAGAGAGAGTGAGAGAGCGAGAGCAGAATTGTTGGAGAGCCACAAGCATGTATGAATATGACTACAGTCAATTCTTATCTAGTGCAAAACAATAATACAGCATACAGAAAAGCAGGTTAGAACAATGCCTCACCAGAAAGAAAGCTGAAGGTCAGTGTAAATCTAGGAGGCACCGGTAAACGTGTCTTTGTTGAACAGTGTACAGTATGGCGTCACTAGTGGATGCTACACATGGGGCTTTTGAAGCATTAGCAAAAAACAACAATAGGGAAAACTGAATGGCCACCACTGTTATATTCATGTTCTGTCATATGGAGATCAAAATGAACTGCAATTACATTCCTTCAGGACAAGGTGGGGTTCAATTCCTCAGTTGCTACACCAATGTCAGAAAAATCTGAGCATTTATACAAGGAAGAGCAGGAAAAAGAAATAAGATCAATACCACTCTCATGTCTGCATGCTAAATATTAATCAAAGCCATCTTGAGGTAAACGTAGCTCAGGATAAAAGACTCAGAAAAGAAATCAGCTAACCTGTGTTGTAGCAATTTTGTAATCCCACTCTGACAATGAGGAACGGGGCACACATCTCTTACAGTATTGTCAGACTTTTAATGCTCAGAGCATGGTACACAAGACAAAGGTTAGTTTGTAATATGCACGCAGATGGGAAGCTGTTCTCCCATCTTTATACTTTGGCTCGGTCCTCCCTCTCTGATCAAGGTTGCTTCTTTTAATTAGCATCTTATATGCCTTTGTTCTCAAGACAAAGCTTGTAAGCCAAAGGTCAGGATCTTCTGATGACATCAAGGTGGGCAACAATGCCTTAGTTTAGGCCATCAGACCGTTCATTCAGTCCAAAGATTACATTATACAAGACTGAATCCTGTATAATGTAATTATCAAACATGAAGTGATGATGATTACATGTACATGATCAAATGTAATTTCCCTTACAATGCTCAGTCTAAAGGTTAAAACAATGTCTCACCAGTACCTCTAAAGTTCACTAATTAACATAGTTTTTATGAAAGTACATTTTCATTTACGTTTTTACGCCTCAGTCTATGTACGAATCAAACTAATGGAAAACAACATGTTAGTTAGTGAACTTTGGAGGTGAAGGTTCCGCTGCCTCTAGCTTTTATGCTAAGCTAACTGCCTGCTGGCTCTAGCTTCATAGTCAGCGTACAGACATGAGAGTGGTGTCAATCGTCTCATCTAACTCTCAGCAAGAAAGTGAATGAGTGGATTTCCCAAAATGTGGAACTATTCCTTTAAGCTGCTTCTGGCTTGGATGTTGAATGTGATTAAACCATATTTCAGTGTGGTCAGGCTCATATCATGACTGGAACAACAGCATCAGACATATGTTTATGTTTGCCTGTCGAGGACCTCTGGTGACTTTCGTTCCTCAAAAGCAAAGGTGAAAGTAGCTTGATGTTGTTGTAGCACCAAAAAACGTCTTAGGGAGAAGGTTAGGGTGGATGGTTGGGTCAGCACAGCATGGGACTTTGACTCAGGAGACCACTGTTCGTGTCCCATTTCTTACCAACAGTCAACGTTTTCTTTTAACCATGACCACAATCTTTCCCTAACCTTAAGCAAGTGGTTGTGGTGCCTAAACCTAACCAAACCTTTGTGGTGGCAGATCAGTCAACAGTCAAATCTTTTTTTAAATGATCATATGTGTGCACTTTCCTCTCCCTATCCTCCTCCTCATTGATAAGATGTTGTGCTCTCTGTAGGAGGGTCCTTACCACTGATCTACTACGTTGTTAGTGGTGCTTAGACTCAAAGGTGCCTGGTAGAGAGAAAGTCATGTTTACAGTCAGTGTTGCTCACCAAAATGCATTGTGTGTTGTTACGACCGGCCTAGGGGTAAACCGGTGCACAACATAAAGACAGTGACTCCCTCCCTTTCCCTGCTCCCAAAGATGATCAGTGCCACCACAGATGCAGTCCAAACAGAAGTGATTTATTCATGTCACAGGGTACAATGGGCGTCAGGGAGAGCACAGCCAAAACAACAAACCAAAACAATCTATGTGAACTCAACTAAATAACCTAACCCAAAGAAACAGAAAAATGAAAATACAGGGATCTTACCTCACTCCCTAACATAAAACAGGAGAAAACAATAATAGAAACAAAAACGGCTTCTCTCCCCTACAGGTACCCGGACTGCTTTTATTAACAATGTTCATGTAAGACCAGTAGCTAGGCACCTTAGCACTAAGATAACAATTTAAATCCAACAACACACAATTCGGCACGGCACAGCACGGTCTGGTTGGGAGTCAGGCAAAGAGAAGGAGTCCCGTCAACCTGGGCAGAGGCCATTTTAAAGTAGGTGCCATCAGTCTCCCGTCCAATCACCAGCCACTACCTGGAACTGAACATACTAGAAAAAAAACACAGCATGGTGATCACCACCACCCTCAGGCAGGGAGGGACCACAGCATCAGAATCACAATCACACACAGTCACAGTTTATATACACATGACCCAAGGTCATACAGTGTATCCTTGAGGCCTAAAAAACGTCCTTCCTCAAAAAACATTTCAAAGTCTATTTTTAATATATTTCAAATGCTTTATTGTTAACATCCATGTTTGCTTGCTAGCAGTCTTGTTCTTCCTTACCTCCACCAACTCTAGAGAACTGCAGGAGTGTGTATATTATTGATCACAGGGTCTCATTGTTCTGCTTACCATCTTGTTCTAGTGTGAGTTTAGTGTTTGCAATGACTTCAAGTTTTATATTTTTAAAGTGAAAAAACAATTAGAAAAATAGCACTGTGTTGCATTTGTTAAATTTGAGAAGAAATAAAAGCCTGTAACACAAAATTTTGACTTTCTGTATAAAACTGCAGACTGAGTGAGGTTTTTGGGAAAGCTTAGAAAGGGAATAAAATAATGTTGCGCTTCTTGTTTTGCACACAAAAAAAAAAGGAGCTCACTCAGCCTGACACGTGCTCTATCTGATACTACAAGTACAAGAACCAAAGGGCCTTCGTCTCTCCTTTACTCCTTTTCCCAACATGCAGTTTGACGCCGTGGTGACAATCTGTTAGCCAGGCTGAGAGCACACTTAAGCTTTTTCTCACTGACAATTTCCCCACAGTCTTCCCTTGCAGCTTGTACTTTGTTTCAGATTCATACACATCTTCACTGCCTCTACATCTATTTCATACTTTACATTCCCACTCCGCATTGTTAGCAAACTACAGCAGGCACTACTGTCAGTTTCAGGCTCTGGTACACTGTAATGAAGTCTGAAACAAATCGTGTTTTACTTAAACTATAGAAATCTCTCTGGAAACAACCTGAGCTGTCCTGTAAAGCCCAGAAATGTACCTCTGAAGTTGGATTCAATTATTACTCCCCTCTTCCTCTACATTTTTAATATGTTGTGATGAGAGACAGTCTGTTTCAAATAGAGTGTAAGTAAGTATGGCTGTGTAAGTTTCAACGGGGATGACATGCTACAGCGGGCGGATTAATAAAGCACATGCCAGGAAATAAAAACTGCAGCAGTGGAAAAAAGACTGTGAACCTATAAAAGACATTAATTGCAGTGCAGAATAGTGCGACAGCATCATTAAACAATGGTACAATGCCTCAGCAGGCAGCGATTAAAATTACCATTAATGCAAACTAATACCACGATATCTCTCTTCTGTCGGAGTCCATTAGATGCCCAATGAAGTTAGCATGTTTCAGTTCATTCAGATCAATCTCTCTGTGAGTTAATGCTGAGAGAATTCCAGTCCATTTTCCACTGAAAACTTCAGTGTGATAAGCTCTCCAAACACAACATTAATGCTCATTTTTCTGTAAAGGTTCATATCGCATTTTGACAATGAGTGGTGGTTACTGTGACATTACACTATGATTACAATGAGTTATTAGAGCTCATTTGGTTGAAAGAGCTAATAAGAGCTGAAATAAAAGTTATCCTCTACAAATTTATTGTTAATGGATTAGCTAAGGGCTGTGTCTCTTGATAACAGGATGGCTCTTATTCATCCTAAAATATTTTACAGCATGGGTTTTATTTTTTATTGCTAGACTTAGCTCTGTGGATTCATTCTCTGTGGACATTCATTTTCTTCATAGACAGTGTTATGTGACTGGCAGTTGGAGCACTTCCAAAGCTTGGATGGGCACAAACCTTTCCAGGTTGGATGTGTTGCTATAAAAATATCTGGTTCTTAAGGCTACAAGCCTGTGTATGTAAAAACATAGACTGCAAAACATCAGCACAGAGATTAAAATAGAATTAATTAATTTTTTGGAATTTGGCAGCAGCAGAACAAGCTGTAAACACAACACTTGCATATTATCACCTTTTTAAAGTTAGCAAACGGTTGCCAATTTATACATTCGTCGTGTTTGTCTCCACCTGATAAATGCAAGTCCAACATTCACTGTACCTTTAGCTCTGTTGTGGTCTCCACCAACTCCTGAGAAAAATATCTGTTTCTTTAGCTGCTAAATGTTCCACTTTCTTCACCAGCTAGTCACTAACTGCGTCTGTTTTGGTATTGGGAATGTAAAGGGAAAGTACAGCTCCTGGAAACAAGGTTGATGAGAGCATTGAGACTGAACCAAAACAGTAAAGATGCATGATGTAAAACCAAAACAATGAGCTGAAAGATGCCAAAAATCCCTGTAGCGTTGAGGGGAAAGGCAAAGTTGTGGCTTTCATGCTACATGTACTCATATGACCCATTGTTAATGTGAAAATACTGATAAGTGCAGCCTTAAAATTCTGTTGCATGCACTGCTAACAGCAAGCAGAAGCTAAAGCTTACGCTCTGTAGATGTGATAATAACACATTCAGCAAGTTAGTCAGTTGATTTTCAGGTGCTGCGTGAACTTATGAATTCAGTAACTATGCAGCTTGACAAAAACAAGGAGGTCCACTTTCAACCACATCTCACAGTTCACCTCAACAGATGGAGTTTGCTTAGAATGAGCGCAGTGTTTTGTTCCCAATTGCAACAACAAAGTGTTTCATGTAAATGACACATTTACAACAGTTTCTCTTAATACTGCTATCCCTTAACACAATTAGAGCTGAAACAATTGAGTGAATGAATCCATCGGTTGATTGACAGAAAATGAATTGTCATATATTTTGATAACGGATTAATTGTTTAAATCATTCTTTAAGAAAAAATGCCAACTGTTCTCCAGTTCCAAACGTGAGGATTTGTTGCTTTTCTTTGTCTTCTGTGATAGTAAACTGAATATTTTGGGGTTTTGGACTGCTGGTCAGACAAAACAACCAATTTGAAGATGTATCCGTAAAATGTCATTTTCTGACATTTTATAGACCAAACAATTAATCAGAAGAAAATTGATCAATTATTCAATAATGAAAATAACAATTATTTGCAACCCTAAACATAATATTACCAAGTGGCATGTTCAGTTGTTAGCAGCTGCCATTTACTCATCAGAGTACTATCTCTGTATAACAGGGGAGATAGAAGGCCTCAGAAATAAAGGTAAAAGCTGGGATCTGTGGATTTGTGGAAAACACAGTACAATTCAATTTCTTTGTTCAATATTGTCACTGCCTGCTAGAAAAGATTGCCAACAGGTGCCAGGTCTGGCTCCACAAGAGTTGGAAAGGTTAACTTACTCTGACATCTCCCACATAGCGTCAAACAAGATTAATACACATTTGATGAATTTCCCATGGGATTAGTAATGTTGCCCATGCATTAATATAAGAATTATCATGTTAAAGAGGGAGACTGCTGGTGATATTTTTGCCTCAGGGTGATCCGCCTCAAGCTTCCTTTTAAGTATGATGGTGTATGGAGCTAAAAATATATGCCTTTCTTTCTTTTGGAGCCCTGACAGGGACTTGGCTGGCCTCGACTTAGCTGTGCAGACATCACGCTTCAGACTGCCAGCCCATTGTAAATATGACACGCTGTCAGAGATATGCAGTCGTTGTTTTGTTCGATTAATTGGATTTGCAGTCTGAGTGTGCAGGGACAAGGCGATAGAGGAAAGCTAATACCAGACGAAGATGCTTAGGCAGGTTACTACGTACTGTGTATTTTAAGTATACTCACGTAGAGGACAAACATATTTTATGTTCTTGATCTCTATGCACTGCACTGCAAAGACAGTTTTAAATTAAGCAAGTTGTAAATTAAGCAAAAACAAAAAAAATGGTTTTCCTGGCACATACATCTTGTTATCCTAGTTTCCTCTAGCGTCCCAGTGTTGTTGGCTCACCAGTCAATCAATTTTTGCTGCATAGCAAAGAGTATTTACAGTTCATTAATGAGGCAGCTGGGGACGGGAATGCTGGGATGGAGAGCTCCTGGGACAAGGCAGACGTTTGAAGGAGAACAAGCGGAGTGACAGTGTTACAAAATGTACATCTGAGACAGGACATGTTCGGGAGGCGGTTAGGGGTGGTGGAGTGAAAACTGAGAGGCTGAACTGAGCAAAGCAAAGTGCTTCATGCTCTAGGTTACAGCAATGTCTTCATTATACATGTGTCTGGAAGGAGACAGGCGCCAAACAGTGCAGGAGACATGCTTTACTGTGCTGACCCTTGATAATTAGCACTGCTAAGCCTCAGTATAACTATACTTAACATTTGATTCCCAAGATTCTCTTCTCACTATGACATCCTCTTAAATTACTTTCACAGCATATTTGTTTTCCACGCAAGGCAGCAAACGCTTGAATTCTGCATCATTTGCTGATCATCATTTGCTGTAGAAAGCCTGTCAAGAGTTGCTTGGTTTTCTGTCGGAGACCGTGAAGTGCATTGGCCTCTCAGCAGGGAGGAAGCACATGGCGCCTAAAAAAGAAATACCATTTCAGTGCATCCCAGAACAACCTGCAGTCGATAAGAAGTTGTCATCTTGCCCCACCTAACAAAAGCCAAGTCTGTCAGAACCAATAAGAGTCCTCATCGATTTAAATACCCCCCGTTTTCAGCAGGGGGGATTAGGAGCGTGGTTGCAGCTATCGGAGCGATGGATCCGGACACACCATCAGTTATTCAGAAGTAATTTGATTTAGCGACTGACAAGGAGGCTGTATTGAGACCGGGGAGGAGGAGTGGGTGGGGGGTAGTGGCAGGTGGGGTGGTGGCGTGAGGGGGGTCATAACAGATTAATAATTGCAATTGACAAGTGGCCAAGTTACTAGTGCAGGGAGCCAGGCCGCTTATGCTTGATGGATGTAATTTATCAGCGCAATAATCGAGGGGCCTTGGCTGGCTGGAGTTGGCTGAGGCGAGGTGAGGCAAGTTAGGGCTCCTGCATCTCTTTTGTTTGAGGTCCTCTCTGTCAAAGTGCAGGCTGAGGTCTCTCAGAGATGAAACTGCAGCTACGTTAACATCTATCATGAGGCTGTGGCTGTAGAAGTCACTTGGCTAGTCAGTCACAGCGGGGGCTGTCCATCCATCTCCGACTGTTCCCAAGGTGTTAAAACCATCTCTCACACACATTGTGGTTTTATACTTGTGAGGACAGGCAGGAGCAAAGCTTCTGGCTCAGTGTATGTTCTGCGTAAAGTCAAACTAGAGACATATCTGCACAAAAATCTTACTAACCATAGTAACCATCCTGCCAAGTGTATTATCACCCACATGGATATAAATCAGTTGCTGATACATGAGGTGACAGAAATCCAGTGTACAGGTCTGCTCTTGCCCATTATGGGCAGGACATGAGGTGCTGGGCTCACTGACAGTGGTTGGTCCCGCAGTTTTGGCCCTAATTCGACTGTGTTTTGTCCACTGTTGACCTTTCAAGTTGCCCCAAATGTTTTGTGCACTGCCCCCATAGGGACCCAGTATAGGCTAGTATTTCCTGTGTTTATCTGACTGCTTAATTCTGCAATGGTGGTACAGCCACTGTGTGGGTTGCCCACAGTAAAGCAGCAGAAGCCCAGTGTTTGCTGGGAAACCTCGACAGGTAACTTGTTTGACTGGTCCGACTATAAATTATATTCATATACAGCTAATTTGCATTGCCTAAGATGTTTTTGAAGAAACATAACGCTACATGGATGAACGAAATGGAGATAGGGTTGGTTCAGTCACAGTATGCACTGTGCTTTCATATAAACACAGCTAAGTGATAGTGGGCCACTAAATATGTCTGATGTCTTATATGTCTTAAAAGTTTAGATTAAAAACTAAAAAAAGAAGAAGAAATAAATCGCTCCTGACAGCTACTGAGTGGAATATCTGGTGAGTTTATTTTTGTTAAATGTCTAAAATAGTTCCAAAAAACTAACCATGCTATAACTAGCTAAATTTATTACAATGCATTTGAAAAATATATAAATCCTCTTGGCCATTTAGTCAGAAGACAAAATATCCAAAGCCCTGCTTGTGGCCCTAAGACTACAAGTTGCATTTAACCAACAGAACCCAATAATTTGATAGAACAAACATTTTGCTATTCTTAGAGGCTTGTTTCAGCCTATAGGGGCTCAAAAGTGTGAAGTTTGTAGTGAGAATGTGCTTGGGGTCATGAATGCATTCAGCAAATGTCTTGGCAATCAGCATATTACATTAAACACACATTACAACAATACAACTTGCAAATCAAAAGTTAAGTGCAAAAGTTACGCTAGAGAAAACACCACGAGATCATTAAAGTTATTATGATTCTCTGCAGACCATAAATGTCCACAGCAAATTTCACAGAAACCTGGCCATTGGTCTTGGAGATACATTGTCATGAACTTAAGGAGAGGTAACTTATTTTGGGTCATCCTATGGGGGACCATGAATATCCTATATATATATATATATATATATATATATATATATATATATATATATATAGACATATATATACTCTATATATATATATATATAGATATATATATATATAGATATATATAGATATATATAGATATATATAGATATATATAGATATATATATATAGATATATATAGATAGATAGATAGGATAATATATACCAAATATATATCCAAATGAATATTCAATATATACATATACATATAGATAGATAGATAGATAGATAGATAATATATACCAAATATATACCAAATATATGGCAATCTGGCCAGTGGTCATCAGGATATCTTGCTCTGGAAATTCATAAATTGGATGTTCTTGTCAGTTAATGGCTAATGTACTAAAAGGCCGAAATATTCTTACATTTTAACCATTATCATTAATTAAACTTCATTCCAATATTAACCCTAAATCTAATCATAACCCTAACTCCTGAAGAGGGGTTTCTTCATCTTTCTACCCAATGGAGACACTGGTCCTCAGAAGGATAGAAGTACAGGACATACATAGCATGAACAATATGACAGCTCAGTAGAAAAAGTGATGAAAACCCTAATACAGACAGATGCAGAGTAAATCTCCCTACGATATGGGCTTAGGTGGGATGGAGACTGCTGGAAATGAGAGCAGGCGTTACACAACCGTGAACTGATGGAGATGAAAATGTATTGATTGTTTTGCCTGTTGACCAGATTAAATCTTGGGGTTGTGCATCGAAATTATTAAAAGAGTCTGTACTTGTTTCACATGAGCATAAAATCAATAACCATTTCAGGCAAATACTGTTAACATATCCTTTCTTTCGAAGCCACGATTCCCCTGGAGAATTTCTTTAATGCCTTATTGTTGGCTCTTTCAGCCAAGTGTTTTTGCAGGCCTTGATGAATCAAAACATAAATCTCTCGCCCTGATCATATCAAAGGTGTATTTGTGGTAGGTGTTATCTTACTTCTGTAGAGCATTCCAGACATTTCGAGTTTGCTGTAAGAGACTTTGAATTAACAGCATAGTTTTAAAGTAATAACATGAATGATTTATATTGCACTTCTCATGTCAACATTAACATTCAAAAGGAACATTAAAAAGACAAAGAGAATATATAAAAGGACGTTCTGTCATATCAATGAAAAGCCTTGCAAGGATCTGTGAAGTGGGTGCTTGCTTCACTCTTTGCACAAGGATGGACAGGCAGACATACACGTACAGACAAAATTCAACAGTATACAGATGGTGAGTGCCTCTGTCTACTTTATGAAGGCACGTCTAGCAGTAGCAGAAAGGTATTATCCCTGTTTGCCTCCAGAGCATCTTCTATTCAAGTCTGGGTTCATCAAGTGGTTGGAAATGTTCTGTTCATACACACTGGTGCGATAATGTCACTCAGCTCCCGCAGTTTTTGGCAGCACATTCAAGCAGTCAACATCCTTTCCCCCTAAATCTGTGACTGTAAAGTCACTGTCCTGTTCCTGGAATCATTCTGACACAGTGGAGCACTCTCCTGCTGGAAACAGTTTTTGACAAAGGCTGGACTCTGACTTGAAAGGGTACTTAATTTGTCAAAGTTTTTAGCCCTGAAACAATACTGTTAAAGTTAATTAACAACCTCCTTCATGCCCCAGGTGCAAGTGATCGTCAGTAATTCCTTTTCTCTTAAATATCAGCACAGCCTTTGATATTATTTGATTTTTGGTTGGTTCTGCACTGTACTGCTGACAAGATAGGTAATTTGTTGCCCATTCCAGCTATCATTCCATGTGGGATTCCCCAGGCTTCAAGTTTGGGTCCCTTACTTTTACCTATACTACCACAAAAAAAAATAATTAGCAAGTATGTACTAAGTATGAGCCACTAAAATGGAGCAATCAACTTGAGGTGAAGGTCTTCAGG
Organism: Macquaria australasica; assembly: GCA_005408345.1. Lineage (NCBI taxonomy): Eukaryota > Metazoa > Chordata > Actinopteri > Centrarchiformes > Percichthyidae > Macquaria > Macquaria australasica. The sequence goes on along the minus strand of SEMN01000849.1, from coordinate 72,785 downwards.
ACATGAAATGTTGGATGGCACACAGCCTTCTGCACATAATGAAAATATAACAATTTAATAAATAAAATGATTTCCATCTTCCACTGATGTCAAAGCTCAAAATCTGGATCACATTTCTCCATACATCAGACCACACTCTAAAAACGTGACTGTGATATTTGATAGTACTGTACATTTTGCAGTGCAGCGTCACATAGGGTCAGAGTGGAGTTAGTACCTGACTCTTGCAGTGTCTAAGACTGACCCAATATTAAATGTAGCAAAGAAGGTCAATTTTCATGAGATACTGGGGATGGGATGGCAAGTGAGAGGCTCAACTGGAGAAATTATGAGAGAAGCAATAGAAGGATTGATTGAGCCTGAAGGTATTTGTATCCTGCACAGCAGCCAAATCTCTGCTGTCACTTGTGTGATCACAGAGACTTTTGGTCATGCCTGGACATTTAATGCTTCTCAGTATAGGTCTTTAATGGAGGTACAGGAAAGGTCAATGGCTGTGGTGTTTGCCTTAAGAATGCACTTGCAATTGCTGTAGTGACAGGGGCTTCATCCAACTGCAAGTCTTCCAGAGACAAGCTGCAGGAAGCAGTGCTAGAAAGCAAATAAGCATTTTACTCCAAATGACGAGCTTGTCCTTTAAACTAACAGCTACCACTGAATCATATAACAATAAAAATGAAAACAACAGCGGTATACAAACATATATTATTATTATATTAATATATAAAAGCCAGCTGACAGGCTGATGGCTAAATACTTCAAAACCAACCACTGATACTTACTATGCCTAACATCCGAATATACAAATACCTGCTGGTGTAACAGCCAGATTTTCCATGGATTGTTCGTAGGTAGACAGAAATGGAAAACAGGCTTTTGGTGGAAAAGAATTACAAGGCTACAAGAAATAGAACTCAAACCCATTTTTTAAATTCCCGCCCTTTCACTCTATCAAATCCAACTCTCTCCCTAACTAAGAGCCCATTGATTTACACGTTATGATACTGTACAGCTAGACTTAGTATGGCAAACTAGGTGGAGCAGCTTCCTCCCATTCATTTCCTACGAGAGATGGTGAATCACTTGCAGGCGGCATGGAGGGCAAAGGAGTTCAAATAAGCGAACTGTGATCTGGAAGGGGTGGGAAACAGCAGCATGGTAACCAGTAACACCTGGGATTTGTTGTAAATGAATGTAAATCACGGCCTATTATTGTACTCCTGACATAGAACTCCATAGATGCAGCTCTGTACTGATGTATTGTAATTGTGAACCTTAACCGCTATAATGGAGTCAGGCAGTAACAAAGATGCCCTGCTGAGTGTGGGAGACGTCCATAGAACCTGGCTTTACCCTTATAATGATCTGTCATTGTGGTACTCTAACATCACTATATGTTAACACTTTCTGTATGTGTCACAATCCTATGATGCCATCTCTTTCCATTGTGTATTTGAACCAAACATAATATTCAAAGCCACTTCAATCACTCATCTTACATGTTCCAACTTTTAACCAATAGGGACTGAACCTACTGTCCCTATCTGCAGGCATCATGCTTTATTTATACGTGACTCACTGTCTGGAGGAGTGTACGTCTCCCCAGGGTAATTCATATGTTGAGGGCTTAACAAGTGATCCAGAACAAAGACGAGGCTTCTTCGTCATGAGGAGACAAACACAGTGCTTCACTCGCAGAGCTATCTACCTTTGCCGACAGAGGGACAAATTTACCACTAAGGACGCACTAATGCACAGTCAGTCCCGGAGGAGCTTCTATCCGACTGTTGCTGCCTCCTCAGCGTTCGCTGGTGTCATTGGCTCATCACATCCCATCACAGCCCATTTGCCTCTCAGTTAATCCAGTCCTCGAAACCCCTTCTAAGTCTTTACACTCTTGGCATGGGAAAATAGATGCATTGGCTAAACATGTCAGCACAGACTGCTGGAACAGAGGCAATCATCCAGAACATTAAACAGCACTGCAGAAAGAAAAATATTATTTGTTGTCTTGTACCTCCAGAAAATCTTTGAATGCTCATAAAAAATGTCACCTCACAGTGTCAGTGAAATTGCAGAAAATGGACAGACTTTAAAGAAAGGGGCTTGTAAGTCTTTTTTTTGTTTTTTTGGATTACACTTTAGGGCAACTTAAGCGAAATCCTGTCTGAATTTATTGCCTCACTAAGTCAGATTTGAATCACTATACTCTAGATTCTCTTTTATAGGGTTATTGATTTTTCTGTAGTTAATGATTTAGATCCTAATACTGTCATCATTTTAGGCCACCTTGGCTCACCTATCAGTGTCAACTGATTGCCATCAGCACTGTTTAAAACAGACTGTCTGTCTGTATGAAGGTACACAGAAAAGAATCAGCCTTTACAGTGTCAGAGCTGTCTGGCTGTCATACCTTTCATTCCACCCATAAAAATCACTTCTGCATAAAGAAATTTACCTATGTACCCCCTGGCCACTACTTTAATACATCTAAACAATCTAATTATCAATGCCATTACCTCCACTCTATTGTAATGGAACTAATGTTGTGGCAAATTGTAGGGAATGCCAGTTTTCATGGACACAGTTATAGTAAGAGTTGTGTCTCATCAGACTGTTTGTAGCACCCATCAACCGTTCACTCTCCCTCTGTTTTCCTTCTGTTAGCATCTAAAGTGACTCCACTGCTTTTGTTTCAGCCCATTAGCTGCTGTAGTTCTCATACATTGCACTCTTATTGGAACTCATACCTTATCGTTAGCTACGTACTTCAGCACAGAATTGCCGGTTTGAAGGCTCCAGCCTTGGCTATTTCTGCTGATCAACCAGAAGTCATGGCTCCTGTTACACATTACGGGAGTCGTGCATATGAGCTGTGGGGAACATAACGAGATGAAAGAAAATGTGAAAAAGCTGAAATGAGTGTTGTGCCCCAAACCTTTTAAACAAAAACGCTTAATATGCCACTCACACGAGCCAAACAGAACACTTTTCGAAAGGAAATGCTCTATAAGCACATAATAATTTGTAATTATATGTAATTTTCTCATTCTGGCCTGATGATTCCCTATTCCTTTTAGCAGAAATAGAAAAGCCGATTCATACTAACAGCAGTATTTCCTTCTAGCAATGCATTACATTACTCTTAAAGTAAAGTGTTACTTCTGACTTTTGGAAATATAGCAAATGTCCTGCCCCATTTTTCAGTTAGCTTCTTTTACACTAGCTTTTCATTTTCATTGTATTTATTTCATCAGTCCTTCTGAACAGCTTAAAGGGCAACACCACTGATTTTACATATCAAAGTCTGTTTCCAGGTGTTGGGGTGTACTTCTGCATATGTAAAAATAAGTTGTATAAAGCCTGTGGCTCTATATGCAGAGGGAGCTGCATGAAGCCTGACAAATGTCCTTAAGTGATGTCACTTGAGTCAGCGTCGGTTGGGGCTGAAGACTACGAGTTTGAAACTGAAAAAAAATCTGGGGGTGTGGAGTTAGAAAGAAGTGAGCTTACCAGACCTCTGTAGCCCACTCCTCATCTCTGCTTGAGGCTAGCAGCTCGAGGCCACAGTAGACGCTACTAGCATAACACACCCGAATCTCTGACCGAACTGTTGGTGTCTTGGCCACTGGCATGCCATCAGAACCTCATGGGAGCTCCCATTCTGCTCACCCGAATCACTTTCTTGCTACTGCTCCCTGTGCTGCTGCTGTTCATGTAGCATTTCATTCTGTAAGCCCTACCTACACTCCACCATTCACCTGAAGTCTCTGTGTCCATATTCTCCAAGTGCAGACTTTATTATCGTCACTCCCCAATATTTGCTGTGCAGAATTTGGTCTGGGAGTGACAAGGTCAGACCTAGACATGTACATATTCAACATTGAAATAATAATTTATTCCACATGACTTGTCTTACTGAAATGCAATAATTATTGTTTCATCTCGGCTATAGTTAATAGTAGGTTTTTAAATGTTACCGTCAAATTGTTATAGTTAGGGTTGTTTCTCCCCTGTCCTCTTGTGGTTATGTTTTTTCCCTTTCCCCAGTGTTTCTGTGTGTCTCTGTGTGTGTGTGTGTGTGTGTGTGTGTGTGTGTGTGTCTGTGTTGGGCGTGGCTGTGAATCTCTGGCACCTGTTCTCCACCTGCGCGGCTGGGGCTCATCATCCAATCATCCCGGCAGCTCTTATATACCCGGCTCAACTCTCCAGACTTCGCCAGATCGTTCCGTTTGCCAGTCGGTAAATGTGTCTAGGCCTGCAAACCAGGATTATTTCCTAGCCCAGTACGCTTGTGCTTTCTATGTGTTTTTTGACCTCGTTTTTCGTGTGGATTCTAGACACCACCACGACCCAGCCGCCAGCCTGCCTCTGCCAGACTTCACTCCCGGTTACTCCACGCCCGGACTGCCTGCCTCCAAGTCTGCCTGCCCAGCCCGTCCTTCTCTCCGGGTCTCCCCTCAGCTAGCACCACTGCCTTTGCTATTTTTCTGAATAAACTGTATTATTTTTGGACACACCTGAGTTTCGCGTTTCCATCATTGGGGTCCCGCTCTGACGCTACCGTAACACAAATATTGTAGTACATAGGCTTAGGGTTACCTTTGAATATGGACCCCAATATCAAGTTTTAGCTTTTCAGAGAAGCTAATGAAAGAAACCCTCTATGAGAAAATACGTTGTTGGATGAAGAGACAGTTTGGAAAGACCATATTAGGCTTTTCTGACTGCAGTAAGGACCCAAGAAGGCTTTGACGAAATTCCAAGGGGTACCCTGAAAAGTGATGGAGAGATGAATGTCACACTGCGTTCGATTGAGGACACGGTGACACAGGTTAAACCTGCAAATTGAATTGGTAAGCCGCCTTCATGATAGAGGTCTCTCAGTTCTTAGTAACCCAAGTGAGTACAGGGCCGGGTCTAAATTATATTTAGTCTAATTCCCAAGTGGATCCAAGGAGACTTGTGCGGTGCATCAATCATCACTGGAGGAAAATGTGTTTTTAGAGGCAAGATGGACAGTGAATAGTATTACATTGATTCTTAGGACATGTACTGCTACTCTTTTTGATCCCTGCTGCTCGTTAATTGGTGGTGCATCATGCTGCTGCAAGTGGTCAGAGACTAATTACCTCAGGTTTCTTTCGAATTGGGTCTGTTTTTTGGTTTGTTTGTTTTGTTTTCGGATCAGGTCCAAGATTTTGGGCCTGTGAAGACCTCTACTTCCTCCATAACCTGGGTTGAATGTGGATCAGACCCAACTTGGCTTTGGTGAACACAGCTGCATTGACTTTTTAACAACTTTTACGAACATTTACCCATCAAGTCTTATAAAAGGGCATAAGAGAGAGTGTGTAGAAATTCTAATCAATTTCAGCATCATCAGTATCTATCCCTAGTATCTAACAGCTTACTTGAAACTTACTTACAATTAAAAACTGAATCATCAGGAAATGCAATTTCCCATATGTGCCCACAGGGACAAAATTGTATCAAATTATGGGGTCAAATCTGGTGTCTAATGAGTATACCTACTTAGAGATCTGGGAGCCTCAGAGGATCTCTGATGTAAAACATCATATTCCATTGAATATTAAGCCTATTTATTTAGAAGCGAGCTGACCTGCCACACCGACAGTCAGTAGTTTAATACACAGATATTAATGAAGGAGCTCATTCAGTGTAAAACACGGTGAGAAGCAGGTGTAGATTTTTTCAAGCACCTCCTGTGAGCAGCATTTGATGGCGCAGAATATTCACAGATGGAAAGTTTCAATTGAGCGTGTCATGAATCCTTGTGGCGTTCAGCGGAGACAAAATGACTGGAGGAAACCTCCCTGCTGATCATTCCAGAAAAGTAAAGAGAGCGCAGCAGTGATCGCTGCATTAAAATCACCAAAAGATTGATTCTCACAAAGCAATAATGATGTGAACCTGTGGAGCATATCATCTGGGGTTTAGCTTTTCTTACCTTAGATTTTCCTTAAAATTGTTGTATTCATAGCATAAATATGTGGCTCTATGGGAAATGACCCATTCTTACTACATCTGTGAATGTATAGGTGATGATATTATGGCTCCATACATGGCAACACTGAATATCAATCGATTTGATCTGAGGTGTTCTATCACTCCTTATCTGCTTGATTAGGGTGCCACCTTGGTGAAGGACCTCTATCAGTCACCTGTCACCCCTTATCCTCCACTATTCACTGTTCAAGTTTAGCTTCCAGTGGGGCATTCAGAACTGATAAACAGAAGGGGAGTACAAAAAATGTTGTATTCATTTAGTAGACTCTTACACAAAATACATATTTATAATTTTGCTCTGAAGCTGTTTTTTGGAGCTTTTATTCATAGATGTCTCTCACTGCTGTCAACAGCAGTGCAGTCAAGACTAAAATATTTAGGGCCCGAGCACTGACCAGTGCGTAGGACCCTATTGTATTTCGTCGGATTATTATTATTTCAACAAATGAATTGCATTTTTGAGGGGCTAAAGATGCTCGAAAACTCATGAAATTTTGCACATGCGTCAGAAGTGGTGAAAATTTATATATTTTATGGTTCCTGTGCATGGGTGTGGCAAAATGGCTCAGTAGCACCACCTATAGACGTTTAACAAACTACACGTTTCACCTACATGCACCAAATTTGGTATGCATGTGTATCATGTCCAGACTTACAAAAAAGCCAGTGGGGATTCCCCAAAAACTGTTCATTTTTGGCCATTTCCTGGCCTCGTACTTTTGCGAACTTGTCCTACAGATTTTATCAGATCGCCTTCAAACTTGGACCATGCCTTCTTAACAAGATGGCCATCAAACGATACTCGTGGATTTTGTTTTCGTTACACGGTCTGCCCGTGAGGTGGCGTGGAAGTTAGGTGTTACACCGCCAAACAGGAAGTGGTTAATAACTGGACTGTACATTGTCCTAGAGGCCCCAAACTTCCCACGTTTCATTTCGATGTTCCATCATGAACAATCAAACTGTTGTAACTTCGCTGAAAATGATCTAATCTTTTCCATATTCCTCACGTTTGATGACATTCCCGGCCTGAACACATGTGGGGGTCAATACTGAATCAAAGTCATAGCGCCACCTATTGACAGGAAGTTACATGCCCAATACTTTTAATCAGAACTCCTAGCACGTTAACCGGATCCACATCAAATTTGGTGAGCATAGTCTTAAGACCTTGATGATGCTTCACTGTGAAGATTGTGAGTTTTCATCAAACGGCGTTTCCATGACAACGCATTGTTTGTCATAAACAGGAAGCAGTATTTTGGGGGGTTAGGGATGCGTGAAAACTCACCAAACTTTGCACATGTGTCATCAGTGCCACAAATGTAAATCTCATATTGTTATTGGACATGGGTGTGGCTAAATGGCCTAAATGCCCCCCCCCCCCCCCCCGAAGATGTCTATATGTAAATTTTCAGCCACGGTCGTAGCGCCACCTGGTGACAGCAGGAAATGACACGTTTTATGGCCTGACGTGTCGTGAAGTGGCGGACGCTGCGCTCCCCGACGCGCGCAGGTGTCCGAGGGCCCGTTCATCGCTGCTTGCAGCTTTAATTATAACTGTATTTATAACTTCATGTTAACAGGTATTAAAAGACACTTGCAGTAAGACCAGCAAGTTAACCATACTCCTTCAAGACCTGGCTTGTCAGTATTTATCCATAAAGATGCAAATGAAAATTCTGCTTGAGAAACTTTAGATTGGCATTTCCTCTCCAGATCAAATCTATATTTTAATATTGGTAATCTATAACAGCCATGCTAGCGGTGTGGCTGTAGGGACGGCAATGTCGGTCTGTCGTTCAGGTGGTCGGTCAGCCACTTTGGTCCAGACTGAAATATCTTCACCAACAACTGGATGGATTGCCGTGAACTTTTGCACAGACATTAAATTGTAATTCCACCCTCAAATTCAGCTAGAACCCTCTCTCCCAGCAAATTTAAAAAATCCATGAGGTTGACACTTGTGGTCTCAACAACTGTTGGATGGGTTGCCATGAAATGTATTACATTTTGGGACATTCATACCCCCCCTCAGGATAAACTGCAATAACTTTGGTGATCATGTGAAAATTTTAATTTGTCCAATACTTTGGTTTATGACCAAATTCCTGCAAATTACAGCCTCAGTTATACTTTGTGTTTAGTGCTAATAAGCAAATGTTAACATGCTAACATGCTGAACTAAGATTGCAAACACAGTAAACACCATAACTGCTGAACATCAGCATGTTAGCATTGTCACTGTGACCATGTTACCAACCTAATGTTAGCATTTAGCTCAAAGCACTGCTGTCAACACCCTAAGTAAAGCCTCACAGAGCCCCTAGCATGGCTGTAGACCATTAGTCTTGTTAATTTTCATAATAATTACAATTTCATAATCTTTTGTTCTACTTTGGTGATAAACACTTAAAGGATTTGGGTTTATTACAACTTTGGCCTTGTTTTCATGGCCGTAACCATTCTCAGTTATGATAACATTCTTCTCGCCCAAAAAATTGCTGAGATCTGATGGCCACATGGCTACAACAAAATCTGAACGGGCAAAAAACAAAAGCCAGGCAGGATTATCGTTTTGGCCACATTATCTGCACCACTTTATTTGGAACTCAAACTAAAAGTGAGAACACCCCAAATATTCCCACATTGCACAGGAAAGCTGTGAGTGTGCACAATTTTGGTTAAGTTGAACCATGAAGTCGGTCTGTAAACTCATGTTTAAAATGGACAATTTGGGTAATAACTGTACCAGTCACCTTCATTGTCTCCTCCAAATAAATTTGGGTAATCTAGGGGTTTGTTGATCATCTGACTGCTCGTATTTGTTACTGCACCGAATTTCTTTTTACCGTTATCAAGTTGTTCCCAAATCTCAGCAGTAACCTTGTTGAGTAAAATGTCATTATTCCCGATAGGAATTATTGCCAAAATCACAAAAATAAAATCCAAAAATATAAATATCCTATCATATAGAGCTTTTGTACTGTGCTAAAGATTATCTGTAAATCTGTGGTGCTCTTTTCACTGTCTGTATCATCATTTTGGCTAACATTGCTTATGCTAACAACCATCCTGTTTACCAAATGAGTAACACAAAGACATCATTTCCTGCTCACCAAAGGAGTATTGTCAATAAAGTCAAAATCAATTAAGTATTAAAACAACATTTATTACAAAGAAAATAGACAATTTTTTGGACTATAGTGGGTAAGGCACACAGTTGCATTTGCAAGCATACACAAACACATTCACACACTAATAATGCCTTCATTGTGTCACTGTGCTTACAGGTATTACATGTTCATGTTATACTGTGTGTCCAGCAAGTCCCCAACAAAGACTCCAAACACAACTATGCTGTCATTGTGGCTTAAGAAAAGTAAAGCAGTGACTGATGACTGACAGAATAGACAGTAGTGTTGTAGTCAGTGTGATTAATAAGCAGATGTAGGTTACCAAACTCAGTGCTTTCAAGTTTCTTCAAGTTGCTTCAAATGTGATATTACTTAGGCTACAGCAGGGATACTCAACTTGCTTTGCCCGGGTGCCACTTTTGCAAAATGACAGGAGAAAAGGGGCCAGTTAATAAACAAACATTAAGAATATTTATCAGATATCTTGCTGTGCTACCAGATGGGAACGCTGCACTGAAGCTAGCATGTTTTGACTCATGATGGCGCCTGATATTAGCAAACTTGCATACAGCAGCTGTCATTTGGCAAATTAAACACAGTGGTTTGGTACGAGCTGACAAAATAAAGTCAAATTCATCTGTCCATTTTTCATTGAATTGCCTGTTTTCATTGTCAGCCTTTCGACGTTTGCTCTCCTCACTCATCTTTGCCAAGAAGCAAATCCAGCAGCAGCCCCGCACAGGCACAGGGGCGAGACAGACAGCCCTGAAGGCCATGTGCCCCGTGCAGGTCAGTTGCACGTGAACTTTTTTCGTAGAAATCAAGTGTCACCACTGCACAGATTGCTGATAGGCAAATATGCAACTTTAACAGCCAAGGGACATTATTGAACCTTTAATTGGTATAAACAAAAAATTCCCAGTGTTAATTATTTTATTTTCATTGTGATTTAGAAAATGGTCGGCGGGCCACAGGGCACCCTATCGCGGGCCAGATTTTGGCCCACAGGCCGTAAGTTGAGTATCACTGGGCTATAGTATCTTGGAGGTCACTGTTTCAAATGATGTCCATGTGTATTACGTTGGTTGAAAAAAGGAAATTGTTCGAAGGTACAGCAGGAAAATTCATCACTGATGATGGTAAATAAAAAGGTAACTGAACTCTGTGACATTGCAGATAGCACTGAGATGGTTCTTAAGAAAGGCACTTTACCGGCAGCGATGGACCATTTTAGTCTATCACTGTAAAGCTTGATAATAAAAAAAACAACGTTTTTAGTGGCCCAGCACAGCACTGAGTCACACCAGCGTCTCATAACCCTGTCTGGATGGCTTTCTTTCTCAGTATTTTGTTGTCTGTTACCTCTGTAGCCCTCATTTTCTTGAAAATGTTCAGCAGTAGTTGTTTTGAAGTCTGAAACATGCCCCAGCTTTTACAGTGTGTTATGGAATGTAATTCTGTTTAATTAGAGATAGAGAACAAATACCAGGCTGTGTGCCCTCATGCAGAGAGAAGTGATTAACCACTGGCTTTGTTTAAATATAATCCTGTCAATCACATCGTCCTTTGTCTGGGGTGCTAATAAGTATTTCATTGTTCAACAAACACGATTTCCCCCAAAATAAGATGAAGGATTAAAAATAATGAACTGTTCGCCTGCTCATTTGCATCTGCACAAATTGATCACTAGTTAATTTCTATTAAGATGTCTGGAGAATGTCAATTTACATAGAAGGATGGATTTAATGAAAGGTTTGAGTGAAAGATCGGCACAGCTGTGAGAATACATACATTTTCACGTATCATGTCACTAACAGAATCTGCCCAGTTACCTCCAGTAAAGATCCAGTGTTATTTCCTTCTTTGGTATTGCCTTTTTTAATGTTACAGCATTTTAATTAGGGAATTAGGGCTATGCAGCAAGCACTAATTGGGTACCATCCATTCAAACATCCATCCATTTGTCCATTCATTTTCTGTACCTGCTTCATCTATCTATCCATCCATCCATCCATCTGCCTATTAATCCATTAATTTTACCCACTCCATCCATTCATCCCAGGGCTGTACAGTGAGACATAAATGTCACATGTGCTACAAAAAAAATCAGTCAATGAATGAAATTACTGCAGTAGCACCCGTGCAATACAGCTTTGTGATGTGTGCGCGTGAGACAGAGCCGTTTGTTTGTGTGTGAGGTGATTGGATGGCGCACCGCTATAGAGACAGAGTGCATTTACTGTAAGTCCCGCCCACACCGGAGGGGAAAACAATTCATCGCTCTCCATTGACTTTGTTTTGCCTAAAGGTGCCTCCTTGTCATTTAGGTCTGCCAGCAAACAACAGAAACATGCCTAAAAGCTGCTGTGTGTGTGTGTGTGTGTGTGTGTGTGTGTGGTGGGATGCACTAAAGAACCCAGAACTATGTTTTTATAAGATGCAGAACCCAAAAACTGAACCTTTAAGACAAAAGTGGATCCAGACGTGAGGCATCAGCAGGAAGAATGGGAACACTGTGGGATCCTGACACTCAGTATGTCTACGTGTGCAGCAAGCATTTAGTCACTGGTAGCTTAAGTCAAATATCCAAATGTCAGTTTTAGGCTAACTATATTGCTGTAAGTTAAGCTGAAGCATTTTGACAGTATGCAACTTGTGTAGCGGAATGTGGCTAAATCAGAAAGCTGTGCAGTATTATGTTAGCAAGTGCCTTAGCTAACTACAGTAACTGAGCTTGAGAAGAGACACTGAGACAGATCCACAATATTGAGTTTGTCCTCTCTGGTAGACATAGGGTGCTACAATAATTTTTGGACATGCTGAAATCTAATGTTTTTAGCTACAGGCATTTTGTTAGTGTTTCAGCTCTTGGTTGCATATTGTTTTTCCCTCGGGTGGGCGTGGTTTTCAGAGTATGACGTGTTGTGCTCTGTCTCTGCTTGGTAGTTGAAGTCTATCGTGCAAATAAAAATAATTTTCCTGGTTGCATAAAGTCCATACATCTGATACCAATTCCCGCAATTCCTATGGAACAACCAATTAGTTATCAACCAAAATCAAAACCCCAAACAAGCCCGCGAGGAAGAAACTAATGAAACACTGCCAAATGAAAAAGAGGCCGAAACGAAAGGGAAAATGTATCGATATAACGCTGAGTGGAAAAAGTGGCCAGCAGACATGCTAGACCTGTGACACACGCACACACACAGTGATTTGTGTAAATCACTAATAAGAGAACAAAAACACTTTATAGATTTATACTGTATGATCAATATGGATTTAATATAAATAATAATGTATATATGATGATATTAATTTACTGAGATTTGTACTGCTCATTTTAAAGCAATATATGGATGTTTTGTATAGCAAGAGGTGTTAGGTCCCTGCTATTTACCATTATGGGCAAATACTGCACTACTTGTGGTTGTTTCCATCCATCCATACAACCATCCATTCATCCCTTCATTTTCTATACCTGCTCTATTCATCCATCCATTTTGATGATCTATCTATCCATCCATACATACAACCATCTGTCCATATAGCCATTAATTTTCTATACCTGCTCCATCCATCCATCCATCCATCCATCCATCCATCTGTCCATCCATCCATCCATTTTCTACCCCCTGACAGGTCGCCGTTCTCCTACCAGGCCTATCACACATTCACATTCCAGTCACAGCACTAGGCAATTTATCATTTCAGTCCCTGTGTTACCCCTCATTAATTAGCCTAGGTTGCATTAATAGAAGATAATTACAATTACTCCTTAACATCACATTAGAGCTTTCTGGACAACAGGCAGGCAAAACCAGGCAATAATAATAATAATAATAATAATAATAATAATAATAATAATGCATATATATAGCTTTTACAATTTTGCAATAACTACAAAACTGGACTGCAGTAACTACACTCTTGCTTGGGAATGCACTTACTGCACTATCTGCCAGAGACGATATCAAGTTAAAGCTAGCTGGCGAGATATTCACTGCCAGCCTTAGCTAAAGCTGAAAATTAAATTTACGTACTGATTTTCCCTTCCTGTAAATGAAAGATATACATTTTGACGAATCGGCCAATGGTATTGACTTATTTTAGCCATCTAGTATGCCATGCAGCCAACATTTACCTGTTTACGCTGCACCTTAACAACTTCTAAACAACACAGAAATAACACTTAAAATATCAGTAAATATATTTTCAACTCCTTGAATGCCTCTTGCGCTGTTAGCTAGTTCAAACCATTACATTTCACATTAAACTCAAAATTTACAGGGTGACCTAGCCAGTCGAACTAGCCGTTACCACTTATATCTGGTGGTTGGGGGAAAAACAGTAAACCTAACTTTTCTACAGGATTACAGGTCTGACTTGGCCGGCTCACTGCCTGTATTCTAGCAATATTCCTATTTTTAAACATTATGAACACAAATGACCTCTACCAGACACAGTAAAATGCTCCTAACAAAACTGACAAAAATACTGTGGTGACTGTAAACAGACTTTCCTGAATGAAAAAGGCTGTTAACACTAACCGTTTATACTCATTACACTGTGTATTGCCTATGCTAATCGCTAATGCTAATATCAGCCAGTGAATCGCTAATGCTAATTGCGATTTGCTTATAATTTCGGCACAAACACACACATCCCGACCCCGCATGTACATTCAAATTCCCATTGTAATTTCCGTAACAATGCTAATCACCTCTTCGTGGCACTAGCTCTCTCTGACCTCTGAACTTCCCTGTATGCCTCTGCTGCCCTTTTACTGTCCTAGCACAGAAATAGTCTTTGGTTCTGCCACTGGCACAAATAACAATAAAACCTTCACAATGTCTATAAGTTTTAAAATGGGGGGGTGGGGGGGTACTACTATGTTTTAGTGTTTTGCTCTATAATAACCCCTTATGGGTCGCAGTTCTATGGCAATGATTTTTGGGGGAAATAATCAGCTTAAAAGGCATAAAATTAAGGCAATACAGTTTTTCTTTTAGTTAAACAGTTTGCTGGCCAGACTGAAAATTTCAAACCGTTTTTACTCAACTTTACTGCTTCTGTAGTTACTGCTGTCTGCCAACCAATAGTCTACCTTTGCAGCATGTGATTCCTGTCTGATGATATTTCCTGCGATTATACCTCAACTAACCTGACTTTAAGGATACTTATGTGTTAACATTAAAGTAAAAGTTGTCTAAAGTGCCCTGCATGATGTTTTATTGCAAATGCAAGTAATGTGAAATTAATTGCACCCTGCTGAGGTGTGACCTGACACAGCATTTTGCCACACTTCTCATATTTTCAAAGATTAGATGTTCACTGCTTTCAAAACTGGAACTCAAAGTTAATGGAAGGTCACAGCGTTTTAAGGGAAAGCATATAAACGATATTACAGGGACGTGACATGTTGATGCTTAGGAGGTGTTCTCCAATTCCCCCGCTGTGTTTGTGGAGGACCCCGTTTCATTCAGAAGTCAGCCTGTAATTTTTGCTTGTAATTTCTTCCTCCTTACCACTAGAGAGGACAAATCACAGTTCTCTGACCTCCACTTTGAACTTTTAAAATGGAACATCTCAGCTTTTAAAATGTGGTCGTCTCTGTCTCCTTCCTAGACCTTTTGCTGACTTTACCTTGTTTATAAAAGTTTTGTTAGATTTTCGAAGTCACACAAAGAAATAGCACGTATAACTCCTTTTACCACCTTTAATCGACAGCTTGTTGGCCTTCTCTCAGACCTCAAACATTCACTGGTCGTCACTGGAAAGCTAGCACTTTAAATGGTAATGTCCATGCCGGAAAATCCTACTCTTTACGAGCTCAGTAATATCATCCTACAGCCAAATGTATCTGCTATATCCTGGTTAACCAGAGTCACATTTAACCTTTCCCAGTTCAGAACACCTGCTAACTTTGCTAAAGCAAATGATCTGTGTGTTTAGGTTGATCAGTTTTACCACAGGCATCTGTGATGCAAGACAGCAAAGCCGCAGTGGCATTTTTTTCCTTTGAGATCTGAGTATCTGCACTAATAAGAAATGTTCATAGCAGCAGTCTTGATCTAAAGATATATGTGCACTCTCTTTTCCTATTCAACCTTCATATCGATGCCAAAGCAGCCTCATTGGGGCTGACACTCTGTCCGTTTTCAAAGCTGGGTTTTCAAAGCCTGCCTCTATCGCTGCGAAATCCAGGAAATGCTGCACCCGAGGAATTGATGTCTTTGTAGGTGAAATTCATCTATAGTAACAATCTCGGTGAAATGGCAGCAATGCTCCCCAGACCACTGTCTGAGAGATGACATTTTGTTGAACAGTATTTCATTCCTCATTATCTTCTCATGTTCAATCCATCATCTCTCCCTTTTCTCTCTGTGATGCACCCCTTTGCTCTTCTCCCCTTCTCTCTGCCCAAAATATCTTCCTCGCCTCGCATCAGCCTCGCATTTTTTTCCACTTCATCCCACATGTGATTCCATTCCACATGATTACCTTTGCCTCTGTGAAATGTGCTATCTACACAGTCTCCAGTAAATAAGGGATCCTCTGACATGTTGAAGCGATACCAGTATGTTAATAGCACTTCTTATTTTTCAGCCCTATTGTGTTCAGTTAATGCTTGATGTCACCCTTAATACTGTATCGGACGACCCCAATTTGTTTTTGATACTGGAAACATATCTAATTGACTTGAGTGTGAATGCATATGTTTTCCCTGCATACACTACCTGTACAGGGTGTAACTTGCCTCTTACCCAGTGCATGTTGTGATAGACTTCAGCCCCCTGCATCCATGAACAAGAAACGCAGGTGTTGATGTATGATGTGTTCTCATTAAAGAGTAACTTCACACTAGTAACATTAGGAAATAAACTCTACATGTAATTTCCTAATGTTACTAATGTTAAGTTACTCTTTTACACTTTCACTTGATCCTGGTCCCATTTTATAGTGTTCAATAGAACAGAAGTTATTTTCCTTTTTCCAGGGACATTCTAATAATTCTGTCCTCTAGACTACAACTATCTGACAGAGCTCTGAGGGGGTGTGAGTGTCAGCAGGTGGGGGTGGGGGGCATTGTGGTGGTGTGTGTCAGGGTTCCAGTGCATTTTTTTGAATTTGTGAAGGAGGCGTGTTCAAGCTTACACGAGGTCTTGCATTGCTGTTTGAGTAAGGCTCAGATAAGATAAAGGGTATTGCTCTGTATGTAAAAATGAATAAGACAACATTCAGCCTTAATGAGGGCTAGTGTTGTCTTTTGGTGAATTTGTGTGGGAAATACATTTGTCTTGGGTGTTCCTCTGCCACGCATTTCTTCATATTGAGAGGTTTCTGATGGTTTGGATACAGCAATCATAAGAAATCCCTGGATCAGCCTTGCTCAGCATGACAGCATCAGCTTTGTAAAGAAAGAATAACACAATGTCTGCACCATGGTTAGAATTTTGTTTTATCTTGTATTTTGTACTTTGTCGGACACATTAGCCATGTGACATCTGAGACATATTGTGCAGGAACAACACAAGAGGTTAGATCTGCCAATGCTAGACTAGCACTGTGACAGACCTGTCTAGGATGTTTCCCTTACTCATGCCCAGTGCATGCTGGGATTGGTCCAAGCACCCCTGTGACCATGAACAGGAGAAATTAGTATATAAAGAGTTATTGTTGAAGGTAGCGTAACATTTTGTTCCAGCCTTAAATCTTGAACCAGAGTAACTAGTTAATGCATCACACCTCCCACAGTGAGAGCTACTGATCCGTTTTAGCTTCTCGGTCATTAGCCCATTCATTACATACTTCCCTGTAACCCAAGTACTCACATTTTGATCCAACATCCTGTCAGGAAGTTTTTTCATGTACCGGTCATTTAAATTTAAATCCAGATTCTCTCACGTTTGTTTCCCGGATGTAGTGGTTTGTTTACACTGTCACTGGGGTCAAATTGATTTGCGTTTCCTAATTCTTCTATGTTTTCTTTACATTTTGGTTTGCTAAACATGACACTGCTTCCTGGTGGACACGTAAGGTAAACCCCCAATCTGTAAAAGTATAAAAGAAACACTGGACTGGACTGCAAGCACTGAAGACCAATCTCTACAGGTAAGAGTGCTATCTGCCAAGCGCAGCACTGCCTGATAAATGTCTTGCTCCCCTTAGATTCATCTAGCGGCTCCTTGTGAGAGTGCCTAACCTTTGGTTGGGAACCACTGGTTTAGAGCACATTTTATTGATAATTCAAGCAGGAATCAGTACCTCAGGTCAGCCAATAGACTCGTGTCATCCATCAGTGCCATTTGAGAAACATACACACAACATTATTCTTGCATGTCTAAATGTCATGTCATACGTGTTCTTTATACAATGGTTTAATGTAATTGAATATAATTTTTGTGTGCTAGTACTGAAGCAATTCATCTATCAACAGAAAAAGAATTGATAACAATTTTGATAATTAAGTAATCATTAAAGTCATCTATCAGAAAAAAGTCCAAAGATTTGCTGCTTTTCTCTGCTTTTTAGTACAGTAGTTATAGTAAACTAACTATATTTAGATCTTACACTGCTGGTCAGACAAAACAAGACATTTTGTTTCATACACTAAACAATTAATGGATTAATCGAAAACATGAATCCATAAAAGATTAATTGAAAATGAAAATTTGCAACCCAAAATGAAATGATTGCTGAAATCAGAGGAGTTATTTCATTTTTTTTTTTGGGTTATAAAAGAAATTGTCTTATTGAGGGCAGCAAAGTTATGTCACCTGATCTTCATTAGAACAGTTTGGTTAGTGGCAATAACACCTGTAATGCATTAAAAGGATCTCATCTGTATGCTATGAAGAAGGGGGAATTCATGACAAGTTCCATCTGAAATTCTAGATATAATACAATTAAAATGTGCTATTATTAACTAATATTCTTATCAAGAATCTTTAAATACAGAGCTTACTGATATAATTCACGGAACACAATGTGATTGACAATTTTCCATATCAATAAACCCGCCAGATTCAACAACCAAGCCCTTGATAGCGTGAATCAAACCAAGAAAAGAAAGAAAGGGATTTAAAATGTGATAAGCCACAACAATAAATTCAATTATTCATCAAACGTGTGATTAGTTTATCTGAAAGCTTTTTTTAGGTTGTGGAGCAAAGAGGGTTCATAAGACTAAAACTGATTGGAGATCACTCAACTGAAAGAGGACCAACAAGAATAGATGGTACTAGCAGTGACATTAAATGATCTTGCTAATATGAAGCATCATTAGCCTCATCATATAGCTTCTCAGTTCAATACCGTACATCAGTGGTCTAAGGCACCGCCACAGCCCTGTCAATTGAACTCATGTACCCATTCATCGATTGCCGTCTATCATGTTCCAAATGCATAATACTGATTATATAAAAGTGGATATTGTTATAATAATTTTTTCATGCAAGTGTCAATATTTAGGTTGTTTTGCTCAGCAATTTTACTACTACCACTTAGAGTGAAACTGAATGATCCAACCTTTTATCCATTGATTTTAGTTAACTGTTTCAACAGTTTATCCATTACTTTTAACTAATCATTTGAATTGTTTATCTATTACTTTTAGCTACCTGTTTAGACTTCTGTGCTTGCTTGCTAACTAGTTTTCATTTAACATAATTTCAACAGGTAGTGTTCAGGTGTTACAGCTGCCTTAATACGTGGATATATTCTTTTAATCAAATCATAATTTCTATTTTTTCAAATTAGTTGAGCTACTTTGCAATCTTTCCACGTACCCCCTGGCAACTGCAGAAGCACCCCCTGGGGTACAAGTACCCCTGGTTTGGAATCACTGCCATACATGATTAGCCAGTACCCTGTCTTGTACTGTATATCTATGTGCCAAAGAATTTCTGATGCATGTGGATACAAGCACCATAAAGGGAGCCTGTGACTGCCATCATCTGTTTTGAATTGTGCTCTACTGAACCATAAGTGTGAAGCGCGCCATACTAGAGTGGTAACATAGCCATGATAATTACCACATGCTGTGAGCAATGTTTGACGTGAGACAATGTTTTAAATGCTCGGTGCGGGTGCGGGAACACAACTCGAGCATCGAACATGCACACGTGCTCAGTCAAAGCTCATCAGCACATCAAAACCTTGGAGCGGATAACAAGATTCTAAATCCATGGAGTGTCTGCACTGATCCAAGCCACTCTTTGTACTGCGAGCCTGATCCGTGAGTAGATGATGTTGAGGAAATGATTGCTCTGTGGTATTGTTTTCACACCCCTCCCATGCCTCTGTTCTCTCTTGCATGTTTCTCTCTTTCCTCCTTCAGTCACATCAAAAGCAGACTTTTCCGCTTAATGGGCCATAAGCTCTGCTCTGAGTCTCTGTCAGAAATCCCCACGCTTCTATTCTTGCCATTTCATTCTGGGGGAGAGATGGAAAAAAGATGTGCCTCCATTACCGCAACAGATCATATAGAAATCTTTAAAGCAGACGATACAGTACAAGGTAGTACAAGGTGTACAAAGTACAAGCCAGACAATTTGTAAGTTGATCTCAGCATCAGAAATTAGAGTGGAGAATTGGCGTCACCAACTGTTTATCTCAATGAACCAGCTCCTAATATATTTAGTGTACATAACAGTAGTGGATGGAAACGCGCATTAAATAGCATTTTCTATTGCTGATTTTTTCTGGATATTCGGTTAAATTTGGTTTTTCACTTTTTCATCCCTTTAAAATTAATTGGGACAGTTTTTACATGCATGCACCAAGACAGAAGATATTTTTAAATCACTTTTGCCAGACCTCTCAGGCTCACTCATTCCCATTCAATTCCAACTTTTAAAAAAACCCAACTCTGGAGACTTCTAATTCACAAGAGGTAATACATAACAATGAACAAGAATTGTTTTATGCAAAGTTGAATCAGAATGCTAAAATCAGGCTGTATTACTAAAAATAAGCTCAGGACACTGTTTCATATTAACAGCCACTTTCTGCATTCTGATTTCCATGTTTCCCACTTGAAAATAAAAATTAAACACAATAGCTAAAGCACACTGCTGGAATATTAGAACTTGCCATTTACAAGCCTAGATTGTAGAAAAACATGGATGTAGCGTTTTGACCATACCTACCTGTTTAGGTTTCTTGGAACCTTGGAACAGAAAACCCAAATGTCATAATTCATAATGTCAAAATGTATCTACATTGATTTACTGGTCAATTGATGGCCTTTAGGTTTTCCATGTGGTGTGATACACTCTTGCATTTGTTAGGAAAGCACTGAAACGAAGTAAATAAGCTGTAATTGTGTGGAAAAAGGCCCCCAAGCAACTCTTTCTGCCAATGTAATAACACCACCTCTGCATGATCTAGAGACCTCTCCTCATCACGTATCATGAGGACTGAATATCATAAGTGACTCAGACATTGATCCCATCCGTGACTACATTATCATGCACAGACACTGCACCCTTGTCTAGGTACACACTGTCACTGTCAGGTATAAACCTGTAATGCACGGATGAACGGACCATTTCATGCATGGATACACAGGAGGTATTATCATCTGAACTGATGACTGCCTCAAATACCCCCTGTTTGATTCCAAGTGACACAGATTTCTCTGCTCTGATATAAAGTTGTTGGAGTCAAGTTGTGGTTCTGGCACAGCTTCACCTGAGGTACGCGGAGGAGAGAGGCAGTCTAGATAATAAAACCTAGAGCAACCATTGTTGTACGACTATATTGAGCTATTTTAAACTGACGCAATTTAGCGTAAGGCCTTTATTAGGGTTTACCAAACAACATGTACAGACATTTGAACAGGAGGAATAGATATATAGATAGATAGACAGAAAAAAGTACCACATAGTCCTTAAAGTGTTATTGCAACTCCAGCGGGCAAGGGTGGTTGGTATGGGGAGGGAGAGAGATGGGCAACCAACAGCCCAGGTCATGAGCCCCTGCCATTGACTAAGGTGTTGTAGAGCCTGATGGCTGTGGGAAAAAAGGATCTCCTGAACCGTTCAGTCCTGCAGCGCAGCGCGATGAGCTGTCTGCTACAGCTGCTTCTCTGGCCCACCAGGATGTTGTGGAGAGGATGGCTGACATTGGAAGTGGTGGGGGATCCAGCCGAAAAGACAGCCGCAATCAGTTTGGAGCTGTTTTGGGTTGATTTGATGCAGGTAAACGATAAAAATAGAAGAACACTATAAAAACTCTGAGAAATGATGTTCATGTAAAGTAATAATAAGTGCTGATATATGCATCATAAGAAATCTCCTCAAAGTAAAATACGTTTTTAAGGGCTAACGATATACAGTTCATATTTTTGAAAGAGGATCCGTGTCGGTTTCACTGAACAGTGGCCACTATGGCTACAAATGGTAATTACAGCATAATGACATTTAACAATTCATTTAACAACATTTCCCAAGAATGTCTTGAGTAAGTCCTTTTGTGGCATGATCATTAGATATACTGTCTCAGGAAAATGTGGGAACTGGCCAAGTATGGGAAATGCATTTTTCCCATACACAGTCATTGGAAAAAGAGCAGCTGTAAAATGGTGAAAACATTTTTCTGAGCATTGCAAACGCCCGAAAGGACTTTTATCAGAATTTGATCCATTCGGTACAATAACATTTGGAAAGTCTAGAAGAGCCGTACCATTCAATTATATTATCCCATTCATGTGCGCGGGGAGCCAACGGGAAGTCAGCCAGCTCAGCCAGCAGAAGTCTGGGACATGCGTGCTCTGAACCGGCTCGGCTAGAGAAGGAGTTTAGTGTGCAGGCTTTACGGGCCCAAAAGCGTGAGGTAGCCCGCAGAAGCTTTTTTTGGCTTATGCGCCCAGTGAGAAACCTTTATAGTAATGACTTGGCGCCATCACTCAATGCGGTATTTAGTTAGAAGACCTGACTGAAAGTGAGTCCAATGTGACCAAAACCATGACAACATGTCTTCTAGTGAGGAATTGTGCTTTTCCTACTTCTTGTCTTAAAATTGATAAAACCAGTTATATTTGACATATTAAAATTTGCATTACAGCAGCACAAGCAGAGACAGTTAAAAGCCAACGAACTTACATATTATTACATATTAGTAATAGCTATATTAAGTTAACTAACATTAGCCAGTGGTCGTAGCGGACAAAGTAAGGAGCAGTAAAACCCATCACTATTGAACTGTTGAATATAAGTGTGTTTTGTTATTTGTATGAGACAGAATGTGTTATCTCTGTGTTTCTCTCACTTTAAAGGTGTTGAGGCTAAAAATACCACAATTACAGTACATATTCAGTCGGTGCTCTAATCAAAAATAAGAAAAAGTAACAACTTAATGGAAACCCTATGTAATAATTAGCTTCAATAAATCTCCATCATTGCTAACTGTCCAATCTCTTCCTACATGCCCTAATCTCCCAAAGAGTTTTAACATGTTAAAAGGCTCCTAATGCCCCAACATATAGTAAAAAAAAACTCATCTAGGATTCTACATTTAATCTAATGACATAGTAATCATCTAATCCTAGTAATCAACATAGATATCAAATTCAAACAGCTACATATGTAAAGAACATACAACACACAACTTCAGCAGCCAAGTGAATACCCCTTTGGGCAGCCTCTCTCTTCACCCTGACATTGTTATTTATGAACATAAAGTGAGCCTTCCTCTGATTAATGATTACTTAAAGATTTCACTAGAACAGAAACAGCTAATTGGTATTAATCATGTTTTGGCTTACACTTTATTTTTTTATTATGAATCTTGCTCACCATGATCTTCCATCTTGCCTTAGCCGTTAGCCACAACATCTGGCCGTTGACAAGTGCTATCTCTTTTATTCATAGCCACGGTGAAGAGACAAGTAAAGCAAGTGTGCACACTGAATCGTGCAGCAAGCTTAGAGCAGACGAACCTGTGCAAACAGAACATGTGATGGAACTATTTTCAGTGTTTGAGGCAGGATTGTTCGGGAGAAGGTCAATACTGGTCACTGCTCCACCAAAAGGGAACAATAAACAGTACTCTTTCAACATAACTTACTGTTAATACTCTGTTGTATTGTTACAATGTTACCCTGATGAAGACTCTGAGATAAAACATGTTGGTCTATCCATGATTTAATAAAGGATTCTTATATTCTTTATCAGATTGCCTCAGATACTTTTTCGGACTGCCTACCACACCATTGATCAAATTGATCATCTTGTTGATAGTGCTGCAGGCTCACTACGAATAACACTCGAATCGCCCCTCTAAAAAAGAAGATAATAAAACAGAGGAGGTTAGCTCCATGGTATAACCCGCAAACCTGCAAATTAAAGCAAACATCGTGAAAACTTGAAAGGAAATGGCGTTCCACCAATCTGGAAAAATCACGTTTAGCCTGGCAAGATAGTCTTAAAATTTATAGGAAGGCCCTCCGTAATGCCAGAGCAGCCTACTACTCATCATTAATAGAGGAAAATAAGAACAACCCCAGGTTTCTGTTCAGCGCTGTAGCCAGGCTGACAGAGAGTCACAGCTCTGTTGAGCCATGTATTCCTATAGACCTCAGTAGTAATGACTTTATGAGCTTCTTTAAAGATAAAATTCTAACTATCAGAGACAAAATTCAGCACCTCCTGCCCTCAGTTGGTACTGACTTATCTTCAAACACAAGGAACCTTAGAAACAACTGTAAAACCTGATGTACATTTAGACTGCTTTTCTCCCATCAACCTTAGTCAACTAACTTCCATGATTTCCTCATCTAAGCCATCAACGTGTCTCTTAGACCCCGTCCCAACTAGGCTGCTTAAAGAAGTTTTACCCTTAGTTAGCATTTTTTTACTAGATATGATCAATCTGTCCTTATTAAAAGGCTATGTGCCACAGTCCTTTAAAGTAGCTGTAATTAAACCTCTTCTTAAAAAGCCCACTCTTGATCCAGGGATTTTGTCAAATTATAGACCTATATCTAACCCTCCTTTTCTCTCTAAGATCCTTGAGAAAGCAGTCACCAATCAGTTGTGTGACTTTCTACACAACAACAAGCTGTTTGAGGATTTTCAGTCAGGATTTAAAGTGCATCATAGCAC
The DNA here is from genome assembly GCA_005408345.1 of Macquaria australasica. Lineage (NCBI taxonomy): Eukaryota > Metazoa > Chordata > Actinopteri > Centrarchiformes > Percichthyidae > Macquaria > Macquaria australasica. The sequence goes on along the minus strand of SEMN01000849.1, from coordinate 48,511 downwards.
AGAGACAGCACTGGTGAAAGTTACAAATGACCTTCTAATTGCATCCGACAAAGGACTTGTCTCTGTACTTGTCTTACTAGATCTTAGTGCTGCATTCGATACCATTGACCATCACATTCTATTACAGAGACTAGAACATTTTATTGGCATTAAAGGTACTGCACTAAGCTGGTTTAAATCCTATTTATCAGATCGATATCAGTTTGTACATGTTAATGATGAATCCTCTATGCACGCCAAAGTCAGTCACGGAGTTCCACAAGGTTCTGTGCTTGGACCAATTCTATTTACCTTATATATGCTTCCTTTAGGCAATATTATTAGGAAGCACTCCATAAATTTTCATTGTTATGCAGATGATACCCAATTATATTTATCGATCAAGCCAGATGAAACCAATCAATTAGCTAAACTTCAAGCATGCCTTAAGGACATAAAAACCTGGATGACCTGCAATTTTCTGATGTTAAACTCAGACAAAACCGAAGTTATTGTACTTGGCCCCGAACACCTTCGAAACACATTATCTAAAGATATAGTTTCTCTAGATGGCATTGCCCTGGCCTCCAGCGAAACCGTAAGGAATCTTGGAGTTATCTTTGATCAGGATATGTCCTTTAACTCCCACATAAAACAAACTTCAAGGACTGCCTTTTTTCACTTACGTAACATTGCAAAAATCAGGCACATCCTGTCTCAAAAAGATGCAGAAAAACTAGTCCATGCATTTGTTACATCTTGGCTGGATTATTGCAACTCTCTATTATCAGGCTGCCCCAATAAATCCCTTAAGACTCTCCAGCTGATCCAGAATGCTGCGGCACGTTTACTGACAAGAACCAGAAAAAGAGATCACATTTATCCAATATTAGCTTCTCTACACTGGCTCCCTGTAAAATCCAGAATAGAATTTAAAATCCTTCTCCTCACCTTCAAAGCCCTAAATGGTCAGGCACCATCATATCTTAAAGAGCTCATAGTACCCTATTACCCCACTAGAGCACTGCGCTCCCAGAATGCAGGGTTCCTTGTGGTTCCTAGAGTCTCTAAAAAGTAGAATGGGAGCCAGAGCCTTCAGCTATCAAGCTCCTCTCCTGTGGAACCAGATCCCAGTTTGTGTACGGGAGGCGGACAACCTCCTCACATTTAAGAGTAGGCTTAAGACTTTCCTCTTTGATAAAGCTTATAGTAGGGCTGACTCAGGTGACCCCTGAGCCCCCCCTTAGTTATGCTGCTATAGGCCTAGACTGCTGGGAGACTTCCTATGATGCACTGAGCTCCTCTCTCCTCCTCTTCCTCTCCATCTGTACGCCCTCATATCCCATCAATGCTTGTTACTAATTCAACGTCTTCCCATAGTTGTGTGCTTTCTCTCCTCTCTCTCTCTCCCTCTCTCCTTCTGTTGCTTTCTGCAGGTATTTCTGCCTCCGGAGCTGTAGAGTCTGGATCTATGGTTGCAGCCACCTGCTGCCCCCGTGCTCCTGCTCTGCACCCGCTGCTGCTATTACTGTTATTGCTCTTATTAGTATTGCTATTATAATATTGCTCTTAGTATTATTTCTGTTGGTGTTAACATCAATACCATTACCACAACTATTGCTTTACATCCCTATGTGGAACTGTATTGTGCTGCTGTATGTTCTCTTTCCTCCTGCTCTCTCTCTCCTGCTCCCCCCCTCCCCCTTCAACCCAACCGGTCGAGGCAGATGACCGCCCACCTAGAGCCTGGTTCTGCTCGAGGTTTCTACCTGTTAAAAGGGAGTTTATCCTTGCCACTGTCGCATAGTGCTTGCTCATGGTGGGAACTGTTGGGTCTCTGTAAATATAAAGAGTCGGTCGAGACCTGCTCTACTCAAAAAAGTGCCCTGAGATAACTTTGTTATGATATGGCGCTATATAAATAAAACTGAATTGAAAACTGAACCATTGACTTTGTCCATTGTCATTGTTTTTTCATTCTTACTCAATCATTTTTCACACTATTGTTCTTTACCCAATGCTGCACTCCCTATTTTTTGTGGAACATAATTATGTTCATCAAATAAAGACAAGCCTTTGGACACATTTTGTATTTATTAACTTAATAACTAGCCTTGCAAGATGAAGGTGAAGTATTTTCTGAATACTTTGTAAGCCATCGCACAGAGACTAATGTTAGCAACAGCAGAGAACTGAATTCCTGCGCTAGCAAACAAGCTGGCCAACAAACAGACACTTTAGAAAACTACCAGTCAACTCTTCTCACTTGAAGAAAATAACTCGGTCCGTAGCCTACAACGTTGTGAATAACAATGGGTTTTTTATTGCAGCAGAGTTTATTTTCCACTGCTGGAGATAACGTTAGAAACAAAGCAGACAACAAAGACTCTTGTTTTTTTCCCTGACTCCAGAGCACATAGACCAGTTTCTTCAAAAGATATCCAAAGACTGTAACATGTTTTCAAGACCGATTGGCTTACTGCTAGTTTCACGTGTTTCATATTACTTTTCAGTGGACTAAAAACACAAGTGAATGGTTTGGCACACTGGAGTAAGAGACTGAAACTAGTGCCTGTGCCCCCTTCTACTATATGAATCAAGATTCGGTTTTGAATTTAGAATAGATTCTATATGGAATCATGATACCCCACCCCTAAAAAACCACAATTCTTTCGCTGCCTTTTCAAATATCAAAACAATACAGAGCGTTATTCCTTTCCATATCATCCATCTTTTGTACAGATACTGGCTTGCAACGCACTTTTACGAAACAGAGATACACAAATCATACTATAACCAACCAACAGTTTGATTTTGTAGCTAACTTACAAAATTACCATTAACTTACTCCAACTGATAAAATCTGAAAATGAAAAGCCTGCTAACAGCACTGACCCTGCCTTTGATTTTATGGGGGGCAACTGGACACAGGAAGCTTGCATACTTAGGACATTAAGGCGGTCATTGTCACAGTGGCGTGCTCTGGATCAAACTCTGTATTTTCATTTGGGATCAAAGTTACTGCTGTTATATGCAGAAACCTCAGTATAAAGGCGGTTACGTTCCACATGAAGACCATTTTCTACTGAAATACTGTATCACACATTATGTTCCAGGTCTGTTTAAAGTTGTTTTCATCGAGTAGAGAATTAACAGCCTTGTAACCTTGCTCTGCTCTATCTGGCTATTACAATTCCCTGCTTTAGCTAAGATGAACCACAATAAGCATTTTGATAAAGTAATTGAGTTTAAAGGTGAATATGCTCCCTGAGACAGCGACATAGAAACCAGTTTTGCTCCAGCCTTGTATCCTTTCAGTTTGCTGCTGATTAATGTTGTGTAAGACCATAGAATACAAACACATCTTCTCACTGCGGCAAAAAGAAAAGTGTCATTGAAATATTTTCTTTAATATAGACCCAATACTGGAGGCAGATAAACACAAACATTTCCTTTTGCCATTAAAGGCAAGACAAGAGCTGAATGTTAATTTACTCTAAGTCTATTCAACGATTAATAAAAAGACTCAAAGGTCAATCAAATTAGCTTGCTTGCTTGAAGCTGCTTTATTCCTTCAAAGGATATAAATGCACAGAATCTACATAGGTTAGCTAACTTTCATGACTGCTATTTATTAGAAGAAATGCCCCTGCATGCTACCGTCAATATTTGGTGAGCTGGTGGAGATCGATGTGCAGGGCACTGACACAAAAGAAAATTAGATCTCACCTTGAATGAAATATTTTATGCTGTAAGGCCTAAAGCTTTATGACTCCAGCAAAAAAGCTGTAGGCAGTTTGCATCCATTAACACATTTTATTGCAGGGCTATGCATATGTATTGTAGAATATGACTGGATTCAAGTCTGGCACACTCGGACGACTGCTGCTCAACTTCTGGCATCATTTATGTAGCATGGCGAGGACTTATAAATGATTCATGAAGCTTGATCAAGCCTTTGAAGTTATAATATGATTTGTGTATCTCTGAAGGTCATTCTCACAACTATTGATATTGTGTGCAGATGCTTTACTTGTTAGTTTAGAGAAGTCTTTGGCATATTCTGTGCTTTTAAGAAGGGGTTTCTCATAAATTGCAACAACTGAAGGAAGCAGGAGTTTTACACTGCTGGTGTTTAAAGATAAATGAGTGCACAGAGACCAAGTGTTTGGGAACTTTTATTTGTACATGAAGGCAGACAGCATATAGTGTAGTGTAATGATGTGAGAAATCCTTATAGAGCTTTTGTAAAAACCCTTGTTCAGCTCTTTGAACGGTTTTAAGTGTCCGAACTTTTAGTGGGGAAAGAAATCAAATACATTATGTTACAATAACTAATAAAAGACAGACTAGCACATTCCAGAGAAGGAACAAGAGCACACGCAGCTCTATCTTACAGAATTAAGGCTCTTATATAAAATGTCAGACTGATTTACAGCCTGGAGCTGCTCCGCTGAATGGACGACTGGCTTTCCAGATTCATACAATGTTTGTTAGAAATTTTACATCCAAATGAGTTTCATAATGCATGAGATTGATCAGTTCTGATCCAGTAAGTTCTGCCTCCACCCATCCACAAAACATCGCCAAGGGTGTACAGTCACTCCTTTCATCTTTTGCAGGTAGAGCTGTACAGTGTGAAATTACAACTGCAAATGTGTGAAACTCCACTTTATGGTTACTTCATATATACATATACCAGAAGGTCCTAAGATACATTGTTTGTTGGTTCATTTGTTAAATTAAAACTGTGGTTATGGTTAGGCAACTACAAAGTAAATGATCAATTGTAGAACAAGAGCACAAATAAAACATAAAAGTGCCAAACAAGGTTCTCATATCTCTCATAGTAGTCTCATATTAAGTGAAAGCTGAGGCAGTGATGTGGGTAATAAGAATCTTCTTGAAAAAAGACCACAGAGCCTGCCTCTAAAAGGCCGACCATAGTTAAAAGACATAAAAGGAAGACTTGACATAACCGTACCTTACGTTAGCCATTTCTGGTAAATGGAAAGGGTTTGCGAGAGAAGTGAAGAGCACCAAGTGCGATATAAAGGAGCAGACACTCTGATACTGTCTATCAGGTCCTCTGACCCACAACCATCAATTCAAACTTTTGAAAGCCATATGAATTTTCCCACCAGTCTTTTCAGAGGAAACTTGAGAAGATGCATTTTGTCACTGATTTCAAAAAGTGGTGTCTGCATCATTCACTGAAGTGACATCCATTTTGGCTTGTTTATTGGAAAGCTGAAGTTGTGTCTGGACAGCCAGAATGAGCCACAGTTGCAAAACGATCCTGAGAAAGGGGGATTTTGTCCCCCGAAATATCTCAACAAAACTGACCATATAACTTGATACCTTAGATACATGCTGCTGTGCAAGCACTTAAAGATTTTGGATATTGGTCATGAAAGTTTGAGAAATAAAAAAAATTAAAAATCACTAAAACATTACTAATAACAATGGGAAGATTAAGTTCTCATCAGCTCTATATTGCTTGTATAATGTGTGAAAACACTATGGTTAAAGTCTGGTTAGGTTTAGGCACAGAAACGACTTGGTTAGGTTTAAGGTAACACTGTGGTGTAGGTTAAAATTACTACTTTGGTTACAAGAAAAATGTGGTTAAGGTTAGGGAACGATTGTGGTCATGCTTTAAACGGTGGCTGTCACTTGGAAACGGGAAACAAACAGCAGTCTCCCATGTTAAAGTCCGATGTTTGGTTGACCCATCCAGCCACCCCAACCTCTTCCCTACGCAGACCTTGTCACTCTGTAATACCATCACCTGACTTCTTCTATCATTCTCTGATGTAACTATCATATCATTTATTTATTTATTTTTATTTTGTTAAATGAACTGGTATGACTGATTTTTAGCTGCACTTCAGTCGATTAGCTAATGTCATGGTCATCTTTCAGCTCATTGTTTTGGTTTCATGGCCATTTTGTTATATTAAAGTTTTAGTTCAGTCTCACTGCTCTCATCAGGCAGATGATGATCAACTTTACAATATCTCAATGTTGTGTCAAGTCCACTTATTAGCTATATTTCCCCACAGCTTTCAGCAAATGGGAGTTTGCTTAGTTGTCAGGTATATGGATTCTATATGACTACTTGATATTACATGACCAATGACCCATACTTAGTGAATACTCCATCCATGCCAGACAAAAGAGCTGATAATTGGCCCTTGATTTTTTGGATTTTTTTAATCTGTTAATATTGTTTTGCTAAGTGTCCCATTAGCTATATTGTATCGAAAACAGCTCCAGCTTCTTTTTGAGGTTCCTTAATCCATGAAGGAATGACAGAAACATGCCACTCTGTTTTTGGTTAACAGATTTAATAACATGGGTTTCAGGAAACATGAACTGCCCATTTCTCAAGTTTATAGTGACATTTTGTATTTCAGAATGCACTCACAGCATCCCCAACAACATATTATGGTTTGTTTGTTTTTTATCTTCCCCCCGAAGCAACAAGCTTCATTTTCATTTTGTCTAGTTTCTGACATTCGCAACACAGCATGGCAAGTCATCACTGCTGGGCCGAGAAGACATTTGTAACTTTTCACTTGTTATGGATGAGCAAGATCAGAGAAAACAAATGAAGAAGCCACGGTTTGTCAAACACTGCCATGCTGCAAAGACAATTCAGGTGATGGAAGAGATATGAGAGGGCTTCACGCCATGTCAGCTGGACTTTGCCGGCTGCTGAGGATTTTCAGCAGCAGTTTTTCAGACCACATGTAGAACAAAGGGAGAAAGGCCCAGACATTTACATGCACTTTCTTTTAACTGATTGATGGATTGATGATTCTCTGCCTGGTGCTGTGATTTTGTAGCCTGGGAACCAGACAAATCTGCAAACTCATGTTTTATTTGCTCTGGCAGATGCGTCTGGTCCTCCTCCCATTCAGGCAGATTTCCAGCTGACCTGGCCCGGGTCGGGCCAATCACAACAGTTTATCTAATATGGGGCGGGTTTGATACGATGACTGTACAGAGGAGCGTCGTTGAGGTATTTTCGTAAACAACCAAGATGGCTGCCGCTGATGTGGAATGTTCTGAATCCGCTATTAAACAAACTGGACGGTATATTTTCTCTAAAAGAAGAACAAACAGCTGCACTTAAAGCTTTTGTTGATAAGAAAGATGTGTTTGCTGTACTTCCTACAGGATTCGCTCAGCGCTACGTCACATGTTTCGTTGCTCTGATTGGTTGTAGGTCTATCCAGTTGCGTCCAGAGGCATTTTGGTCTGCACCCGTTGATAACTCCCTTTGGTAGTTGAAAATGAACTGAGACTAATTCACATTTTCGAATTGGTCTGATGATACAAGGCTAGAGATTTCTGCCTTTGACAACTAATTTTCCAGCTCTTTGCAATGAAAAACTGTTCCCCCACAGGGGTTCCAATGATACTTCTACCTCTTATCTTGACCTGTTTGCTCCCACTTTTTCACCTCACACCTTTTCTTTTAATGCAAGTTCATGTATCCTTAAACTCCTGCACAGTGGGTGTTTTGTCTTTTGCAGCTGGACCTACGAAAAGATTCCTTGATCCTTATCACAGAGAACATTTGTTCCCACAAGTGTTTCCGAGTAGTCTCAGTGCATGGGAGGAGCTGTGGCATCATGCAGGAGATGAAAGGAGAAAACTCTCGCTCTGAAATGTAATTCATTCAGCGCTTCCCGTCAGTACTGTGACAGCCTCTCCACATCAGCTGCAAATGAATGTGTAAAAAATTAAAAAATTGAATTCCTCAACCTTGAGGGGAGAGTTGTGATGGCGTGCACATTTGATGAAGGCTGACAAAATGGAAGCTGAGTAAAGTTTTCACGTCGCATTTGGCTTTCCAGCAAACTGTTTTCACATGCAAGGCTTTCACGGCATCATGCATAATCATGATATGTATTGCATCTGTGTAGTTTCGTGTGCAGTAAATTGGGGAACATAAAAGCCTGGTCGCATAACAGATTTCCTCTCACATGGTGATTTCTTCTCGGTTTCATGGAATCTGCTTAACCCACAACGTTGTGTGAAATAGCACATCATCAAATTTAAGGGTCTAATGGTAGATGAGACACACTGGCTAGTCTTTAAGTACTCAGTTGTCCACGTCTTTTGCAATTGTGTGTCTTCAGCAGAGATTTCCTTTTTTATTCATTCTGAGATAGCTCGAAGAAACAGATTCACTCTCTAGAAGATAAAAATTCATGGCGGGCAAGATCCAGCCTGCAGGCCTGTAGATCGGCATGTGATACACAAGTTTAGTTTATAGAGTGTATTCCAACTCGGGGAAAATTAACTGCTGGTACTTTTTTATCAAGATTGTTTTCCTGACCAAAAAGCAGAAAATGTTTTGTTTTGAGGATGTAAGTCAAAGTGACATGCTGCTGCTCGTGGCTTGTGCTTAGTTTAGGTGACTGTAGTGCATCAGAACTGATGAAAAACACAATAAACAACAATACACAGTGCATGCTGATGATTAGCTGGGAGCACTGGGACTCTATGTGGAGTGATAGAATTTGTAGTGTAAGTCTTCATTGAACACATGAATGTTTTTGTTGTCTATGTTCTCATCTGAGATGAATGAAATCTAATTTTAAATGTATTGAATTATTTAACAAAAGACTTCACCCTGAAGTTTAGAGTGCATTCCTACTTCCTATAGTTTTTATCAAGATTGTTTTCCTGACCAAAAAGTAAATGATTTGTTTTGTTTGTTTTTATATTTTTCAGGATGTAAGTCAAACACTTAGTTCACACACAGTGAACTTTCAGGCGTGGTTTGCAAGCACAGTTTTTCTTATGTATGTCCTGGAAGCTGGTTATATTGCAGAGAATTGGGAAGCCATTGATAGCTTTCATCAGTTCTTCTTCCATTTTGTTTAACCCTTTGAACCCAACATATTTTATCTCACATATAACTGCATCAATCAAAGCACATACTCCTGGAGCGCGACTTAAGGCAGGGACACACATTAGGACTGTTAAGCCGATTCTGAATATGATTTGGGTGTGACGGCGAAGTTGGACCGGGTCCGTGCCAGTCTGGGTCTGTTGGTGTTGACAATCGGCAGATAAAATCATATAGTGTGTGTGTAATAGTAATCCATCCATCCATTATCTATAACCGCTTATCCTTAGAGGGTCACGTGGTACACCCTGGACATGTCGCCAGTCAATCACAGAGACAGACAACCGTTCACGCTCACAGTCACACCTACGGGCAGTTTAGAGTTGTCAATTAACCTACGCGTTTCCTACGTAACCTAATGTTTTCCAGTGATCATAATCTGTATATCAATGGTTACAGTGCACACAGGAAATGCTAATAGCTAATGCAGCATGATGTAAAGAAATAGTGGAGTAGAAAACAAGTCAGGGCTTCTGTTTCCTGTGGAAATCAAAATGAGTGAAGCGGAAGTGAAACTGAAACTTCTAGGTTCTGTTCCAAAACAAAATCCCATTGACATTTGTAGTAAAAATCCAGTCCTGGAACATATGGTCTACTGAACATACAGTCCTCCACGGTATGACGTGTTTTTTTTAAACAATCTTAATACCATTGTTTATTCAGTATTTCTGTTTTTGGGGGCCTTCAACAAAGATAATTTCCCATAAGCCCTAGACCTTTGCGGGCTATACCCACACAGTGATCATTTTACAACTGATAAAGTTTCAAGCAAACACCAACAGTAAAGCTTCTTTAGCTGACTGGTTATGTTTCAAAACAAAGACTTTTCAGTAAACTTGAACCTGCTGCTGCAAATTAATTACACCTGCCACCTGCAGAACCCCATTCACAAAGTGTGGTGAAATAGAATGTTCAAGAGGATACCTAACACTCTCTGCAGGTAGACAATGTTGCAGTCTGAGCACACACTGCAGTAATTGCAGGGGAGGGGAACACTGTGAGTGGCCCCTTTAGGTATTAATTGGTGCTGGTAGTTTTTGTTTCTCTTTTTTTTTTTGGAAGCCATTACGGCATGATGCTGCATCAGAGGGACAGATGAAGGTGAGCATCGTGTGGTTTGCTGAGATTGCAACAGGAGACAAATATCGTCCATTCAAGGGGCACATCAAAGCCGTGCAAAGACCGTGATGCTGATATTCATAAATAATTTCTTTGACAGTGGCTGAGTTCGGTTGCTTTTTATTCCCCCTCCCCCTCCTCCTCCTGCTGGATAAGCCAACCGAATATTGCTCCGACGAATGTTTTATATCATGTCTGAGGGGTGTGTGTACAGAGTTGACACATCTGAATGATTGATACGACTTCAACGTGAGCATCTTCGATTGGAAAAATCAATGCGAGAAGGGGGAGCTGGAGTGCGTAATAAATGAATTTTGCCTAAGGTGTTGACAGGTCTGTTCCAGGTGGTGAAGGCAAAGGTGACAAAACATCTCATCTAAAGTGCATTATTTAAAACACATTATTTAAAAACCACAAATGCAAGGTGACACCATGTGAATACAACATTTATGACAGCTGTATAAAAACCTGGATAATATCTCTATTCAGCATTCAGTAGCACTAATCACCCTTTATATTAACTTTTAGACTGTGTTTCCATTTATGGTACTATATTAACCTTGCTTTAAGACAAACACAATTATAAATAGAAGGACTGATTTGAGCTTTTGAAGGACGATGCCAAAATGAATATATTTGATAGCTGATATTGTTTGCATCTAAGACTGGTTAGCAGCTGAAAAAGCATTTAGACTATGGGACACTTAAACTCTAAAGTTTCTTCAGGCTGGACCAGCAGCACTTTTGAATATAGTGACACACTCATGACCAGATTAACCTGTTGGGAGGCACGGAGACAAACTTTTGCTCTTAGGCCCCTATTGACCCCCCTACCTATCGCCCTCTGTGCATTCCATTAAAGCACAGTGCAAACAGCCAAACTATATACAACCCAGAAACCAACCAGTTAATTTTCTGGATTTTTTTATTAACCCTTTGAACTCTCAATAGCCTAAACTTAAAGGCTATGTAAGTCAATAAACCATAATAATTGGTAAAAGTATTGAAATTGTGTCATAAATGAAAAAAATACAATACGTTTTTTCATCAAATTTTACTAAATAAACACACAAAACATATTGATCCAAAACAATTCTGAATGTAGAAACATTCTTAGGTTTTTCCTCCATACTCCTAGTTGCTGTAGCTACTCTGTTGCTACAGTTGCTCCCCTCAGCTCTGGCAAACAGAGCCATGCAGAGAGAACTATCTGAAGTCTGCGTGAATCATGTGACCATCAACCACTTTGAACTGCTGACACGACTCTCTCTCTACATGGCTCTGATTTCACTACCAGTGCTCCAGCATGGGAATGTCACCACACAAACCAGATTTAAAAACTCTGGTACACTGTGAAATACAGAGAGATTTACCTGGCAGTGATCGGCTTCATCAGCACTGTGTGAACTCGTCTGGCAACGGCTTGATTGTAACAGATGTTCGTTTATATGTGAAAGTCCACCACTCAAACTTTAAAACTAGATTTTGACACAGAGCCACTCAAGACAGGGCTACAGGATTAGGTGGTAGTGCAAGACCTGTCTTAGCGGGCATTCAGACAGAAAATGTTGCGTTCAAATGATGCAAGGAGCTGCACTGGTGGGGCCGTGTTGTTTCAGGTTTCATTAAGACATGAAATACAATCCACAAAGACCAGTTTGAATAATAGATCCATGAGTTTGAAAGGTTTATCAGACACCAAAACCCTGCAGAGACTAATGAGACTGGATTTTACTACTCTGGACAGTGATCATGTATTTGAATGGCCAACACAGGTTGAACTTTATGCCTGGACAAGCCTGCATTTTTGTGCCTGGCTTCATTCAAATGAATTAGGGGACTACTTTTATGTCAGTCTGAACGCGGCCTTACTTCATGTTGTACTGTAGTGGTACAAATTTGCAATTAATCTAATCACCAAAACCACTTGGCATGCAATGAACCTAGGACTTTTGAGCCCCTCTGGGTTTAGGGTCCATGGGGCAGTTGCCTGCTTTGGCCAGTAGGTAATCCAGCCTTGGACACACTGCTCACTATAATAAGGCACTACACACCCACACAGGTGTTTTTACTTATCGTGTCTGATTTGACCTCTCCACTGTGACATGTCATAGCAGGAAAAGAACAGGTGTAATAAAGATAACATTAAAGACGACTGCATTTCATTTAAGTGATCCAGTTCCAGGGTCCAGGTGCTGTGCATGCTGACTCACTGGCATGGCGTACTGGGACACTTGATGGAACTGAGCCATCGTTAACAAAATTTGTTTCACCTGTGCTTTTCCTGCTCTGACAAGTCAACATTTCTGCCGTGAAAAAGGCTTGTTTACCCCGGAGCAGAGGTCTAATCAGCCAGAATAAGTGAACACACCTGTGTGGGTGTGGAGGGACTAAAAGTTACTTACTGATGATTTATGTGAAAAAAAGCACTGGTATTGATGTAACCATAATGGCTATTAATATGTTTTTACCATGTCCATATGTACAGTATGAAATACAAACTCTATACAGGAGGGGACAAACAAAAACTCTAAATCTAGATTAAAGTTTTCCAGGATATCGCCACTCGAAGATTAAAAAAGCCGTTTCAGAAGAGTGTTTGAAAGGCCTGGGCACATGCCAGTTGTTATACACACCACCTGTGTGTAGCTACCGATGTCTGTAATAGGTAAAACTATAGTGACTGCAGATGTTAGTTTCAGGTCTGCAATCATAGCAGCATAACAGCACAGTCTGTGTCAGATCTATAGGGAGGGTTTGATGGATTTGGAAGAGGGAGAACATTTGAATTGAATTTGAGATTAAAAGGTAAGTTCTATGATTAATCTTAGAAAATCTAAGATCTCAAATAAGGCAGAATTCTACATCAAAATAAGAGTCAAGAAATAATCAAATTCTGAATTTTGACATTTCTTTTTCACTCAAATTGAAACTTGCTCCTCAAAACATTGAGAACTCTTTTTTATGTTTCTTTCTCACACTGACTGCCCTAATCCTCTTCAATATCTGAACATAATGCTCTTTTACACTGAAGTAGTATATACTAACTTTCAGTTAGTATTTTATGTACACAGCCATTTATTTACATGAATTGAATCTTTTTCATATCTGGGGAAACCAAAATGCTTCATTCTTGTGTAAAGTGGAAGTGCTTTAGACACGTTTATGTTTCACCAACAGTAGAAATAAAAGAAAGATAGATCTCCCAGTTCAGACCTTTGCAGGAGTTTGTAAAGGGGATAAACTGCTCTTCATTTGTTCTAAACCATTTCTGAAGGGTTGACATGACATTGCTGTTAAGGTGAAGATCAAGTATGAACATTTTATGGACGAGCCTGAAGTGTTTACGGAGGATTTATGTCAGAGGAATAACATTGCATATACATGTGTGCACACCATATAGTACCGATGTATATTGCACAGCAATTTCTGTTTTGCTTAATTAATTGTCATTTTATAGACTGTTCATATGGTATATTGCCACAATATGTTGTTTTGAAAGCAGTGGATTACATGTAAATTCCTGAGCCTTGGTGGTAATGAGTATTTAACTGGAACATTATTTCTTTCTCAGACGCAGAGCTATTGCTTATTTTTCAACCAAAGTATTTCTTATACTCGGTCTTTAATTAGTCTAATATGTCAGAGTCATGAAAGTCCAAACCAGCTGGGGGAACAGGCTGCTTATCGTGCAGTTAAAGAGTAACAGAGTGTGCTTTAGATCTTGATATCATGTAATTTGTCAGTTTTTGTTTTGTGCACAGATTGCATCATTTGCATATTTTATTATACATATTTTCTTTCTTTTTTGTTGGTCTTCTCCTGTTCTTCTATTATTTGCTGTATCTTATAATGCTGTGGCTTATATCTTTTCATATTGTATTCCTAACCAATAGAAATTAATATTTTCTCTTCACTAATTGTTGATAGCATTGATTCCCCTATACATACAGAAATACATATAAATACACTACCTACATGCTACATAGCCCCTCATTACTGTATACACCAGTGTATATTGCAGACTGTATATAATAACAATAATAATGAATAATATCTATAGATCTTACCCCGCCTCTCGCCCATTGTCAGCAGGGATTGGCTCCAGCCCCCTCTGAGGATAAAGCGGTATAGAAAATGGATGGATGGATCTATAGATCTCACAACAAAGTTGAGCACACAGTGCAGTTCTTGACCTTGGAAACAGTGGTCGACATAACAATCTCTACTCAAGGTCCACTTGCTTGCTTGTTCTGTGCTTTTGACCATATCACAGGGGCTTCATCAGCAGATGAAGTGTGTTTATGAGGTCACGAAATGCTCGAAAAAATGGAAATATGACAACTAAGCAAACTTCACCTGCTCTTGAGCAGCGCGTGATACGACTGAAAGCTCCAGAACAAAGCAAGTAAGTGGAACCTTGAGTGGAGATTATGTCAACAAAGTTACAAAGTGTTTAACAATTAAGAGAGAAAAAAACACACAGAATCATACTGAATTTCATACCCATAGTGATACAAAAATATAGGAATAAGTTCAGCCAAATATAGGACAACAAATAACAGTAGACAAATGCTGTCTCTATTTGCATTCTTCCATACTTACACTCGCTATTATAGTGCATAAGTGCGTTCACACTGACAATTTTGGGCAAAATGCAGTGCACTATGAGAACCAGGATGGTGTACTCATAACGGTCAAAAAGTTGAGTTTGGAACACTGGACACTTCTCACCCTCAATTGTCGCCATCTTGGCTATGTGGCGGAAGGGGAGGGACCACCAACTGATGAAAATGGCGGCCACAGTTGCGATTGTTACAGTGAACACCACACTAAAAGTAAAAGCATGTTAATTCTTATTCTTTTTTTTTTCATTTTTAATAAAATTTAATTGAAGTCAAGTGAGCAAACAAGCCGGCAAATATTTTGGCGTGCAACAATCGCGGTCAAATGTTGGCGATAATGCTCCGTCTGGTTGTGATTGTCATTTCCAGTAAGTGCACAATGGCTGTGTTCAATTTTAGACAACACTACCCTGTCAAAATAAGTACACAGTGTACACAGTATACTAAATGGAAGTGTACTAACAGAAATATCTGAATTGACACAGTATAATAACCTAAATGACATTAAAGGCCAAAAGTGTGTCTGTCGTTCACCTTTATTCCTATTAACAGACTTTAACTCTTTTTAGCATTTGATACTAATGAAATGCCTTCAGTATGGTGTAGAACTCATTACTGCTCTCAGCAAGTGTTGGAGAATGAATATTTGGACTGGGGACACACTAGAGAATTATCCCACTGATTTCCACTTCCCATCCTGGCAATCAGAGGCTTGGTAAGGACCAGAGGTCAGCTATAATTATGTGGTAGTCTGAAGGACGAAGGGGTCTGAAATTAACAGGCTGATATGAGTCATCAGAAATTGATTAAACATCTGGTATCATTCATTCTGTTATTTTTGACAAATCCTACCTGCATCCAGCTTTAGTAAAAAGAAGTACACATTGACGTCATATTTACAACCACTCACCCTCCATCTACCCCTCAGTGTTAAAAATGTCCACTAGAAAACAAACTGTAGGCGTGATCCCACCCAGAGTGGTCTCAGGGACTCAGCCCAAAGTAATCACGTCGAATCACTCCGTTCCCTGCTGGGCTGAATTCGTGACGAGGGGGACAGTTGCTGAGAGATGAGCGGCGCCTTAATAAATGATAACTGGCTGCTGATCAGCCTGGGCAAGCAGCACATGTCCAAGCAGGATCTGGATTGACATTATAGAAACAGACAGACATGGCACAAAACGTCCACACACACACACACACACACACACACACACACAGGACAGGCTACTGTAGCTATTACTATTTACACCAGACTGCCACCAAGGAATAACACTGCTGCTGCTGCTGCTGCTGTTGCTCGGACCTTTTTATCTGTGAGTGCTGGATTATTCCTGCAGTGCCATGCTGGAAATGAAAGATTGTGCTGTTTGGTGTGGCCAAGAGCAGAGTAGCCAAAAACTACACTAAAGTAAAGTATTGTTACTTTATAATAATGAGCACTCAAGTACAAGTGTATAAGTGAGAGTACTTAAGTATCTACCGGGGGAAAAAAAGGTTTAGGTACCAAAACTACTTGGTTAGGTTTAGGAAAAGATCATGGTTTGGGTTCAAATAAGTAAGTTAGTAGTCAGACCAGCCTTCACATCCAGAGCTAGCTGTAGTCTAGCCTCACATAGCCAGATCTATCTCCATGCTTTGTTTTAGCACTGTGCCAGTGCTGAAGAAAGGTCTGGCTGAACCCATTATCACTCTGGTATAGGGGGGGGGGAAACGCCCTGGCTTGTTTGTATTTCTATAAACCAATCACAATCGTATTGGGCAGCGCTAATGCTGCCTTCACGT
Organism: Macquaria australasica; assembly: GCA_005408345.1. Classification (NCBI taxonomy): domain Eukaryota; kingdom Metazoa; phylum Chordata; class Actinopteri; order Centrarchiformes; family Percichthyidae; genus Macquaria; species Macquaria australasica. Next base: position 32,074 of record SEMN01000849.1, on the reverse strand, counting down.
GCTCCTCAGATGGTCCCATTTCCCGAGTTGGGAGGTCATTCTTCCGACTCCGGTGTGTTCATGAGCTTTTAAGTCGTAATGTGGAAACAACATGGATGCTACAAAGTTTGTTGTATTTTATTGCTCAGAGCCTTTAAACAACATGTTGATAGCTGTTTCTGAGTGATGGGTTGGTTGAGAGTTGTTGCTGAAGCAGTACGTTCCCTAAAACCACTAAAATGTTTCTTCTTTACCTGATTTGTTATCAGGGTTGATGCTAATAAATAACTTTTCTAACTAATCTAGGTCACTCTACGTGGACAGCAACTAACGGTTAAACTAATACCATATTACAGATTACATGGGGGCAAAAAATTTATATGCAATACGTGAATTAATAAAAAGTTTCTTACTATCAACCAAGCATTTGCTTTCATCCCCCATGTTTCTGCGTATATGATGTCAACTTTTGGCACGTCGTGTACCAAAATTTCCACAGACATTCCAAGTTGTTCCGATTTGAGGGGACGTTTATGTGAATTTTCCCAGTCAGGAACTAATATTTCCGATTATTTCGACACCACATGAATGCAGGGTATGCCCAGGATGCAGCGACAGTGCACTTAGTGTAGTTAAATAGTGTAAACAGTAGCATGCAGATAGCGGAAGGGGAGGAGAATTCTGACTGAAATAGTCAGCCAATAGCAGGCTTATACCCACAGCCTACTTCCTGTGAGTCAGACTAGGTGTAGTATGAGCTGTGCTCTGTTAGCATTTTTTTAAAAGCCATACTCCGACAGAGGACAACAAAAGAGTGAGATCAGGGATGCTTTCCATCTGTAGCTTCATCATTCATCATTCTACTGTGAACACAGAGTTGTGGCTGCACGTGCCAACAGAGAGCCACAGCAGACCTAGGATCAGCAGACTATCATGCATAGAATATTAAATAAATAAACGTAGCACGATTTGTGGATCAAAATTAGTAAAAGTACAGATTTTTCTTTGAAAAATATGAGCAAGAGTAAAAAGTATGCTACATTAAAACCTACTCAAAAAAATGTGACTTAAGTATATGTAATAGAGTAAATGTAACCTGTTACTACCCACCTCTGGTCAAGAACAAGTGATACATGGAGGAAGTGTGGCTGTTTGGTTGTACGCTTGTTTTCCCTCCACACATACTACCAAAATAGACCTCCCTTTTTCATATGCCTCTATCAGCTTGGTTTTTAATATTTCTCTTCCCTGCCCACCAGCCTCAGCTGTGAGATCACATTTTACAGAAAACCATCAGTAATTTTGTTTCACTTTGGGTGTTTTTCTGTAATAGCACATGAGTGAGGACAAAAGCTAAAAGAGGCCCCCAAGGGCCAATAAAAAAAGCCTCTTCCAGTATGGCCTGTGACTGAATTACCTCCCACCTCCCCAAAGCCGGCTCCCTGGGCTCCGGCGGCCGGGCCTCTAATGCATTTACCAGCAGTGAGGAGGAAAAAGGCACACTGACAGGAGGGAATCAGCTTTCTCAGAGATGGTAATGGGGGGAAGAGAAGCCCTCAAGCCCAGTTCCAAATCCTAATGTGGAGGGCAGGGCTGCCAGAAAGGAGGCAGTCATGGTGAGAGGCTGTGGGATTGGTGGGATTATAATGGCTTTTGGAGAGGATGAGAGGTGCAGATGGGCTGTGAGAGGAAACTGGGTCCAAACCCAGTGCCGACTGTGGACGTCAGTCGCGGCGTTTCGCTCAGCAGTGCATCATAAATCCAATTAAGCACTCAAATCCAAATTAACACATGCACAAACATGCACAGAGGCACACACAGACAGTGGGACCATACTGCAAGTACAAAATATTTGATGCAAAGAAATTCATCAACCAAATTGGCATCTGTATTTGTCAAGTATTAAAAATCCAAGTGCCGACAAATGTTTTCTCCTGTCTTTGTGGCCTTCTTACAACAAGGACAGTTCATAAAGTCAAAACAAGCTGCAGTTCTAAATCACGGAGACAAACAGACACGAGTCCTCTGACAGAGACTCATAAAAGTTTTTTCTTTTTGCACAAAGCCTGAACAGTCTTACCTCAACAGTTTCATATCATCTGAAATCACAAACCCCACAAATCAATGCTTGACATTTTTCCATCACTGACCCTACTGCTGCAATTTCATACATTAGCTGCCAAGACTCCATCTCCAGTGAAACTCAGAAGAAGCCAGTGACGAGTTGCAGGTGATGGGAGTTTTGTTCTTTACTTGTATCGATGGAAACAATGACTACATTTACATGCACAAAATATTCAGTTTTTTGCCCTTATTCCACTAATATTCCCATGTACATTTATATACAGTTGTGCATACTCCAGCTGTGTTTGACAGGGTTGATGCCTTAACACGTCGTTTATCACGTCAAAATATGGAAAAGTGGAAAGCTGGAGCCGCTTGAGCCATTTTGCTTCTTTGCGTCAATATAGGATTTCCACCAGTGGCTGACTTTTTCGACCATGCGAACATAGCCTCCCTCTTCCATTTGTTTAACAACCTTCTTGAAAAGGTTGTCGTATCCCACATGTCTTAATCAGAAAATGCTACATTCAGAATAAGGCCTAATTTAGAATATCCAAACGGAATATGCTTTTTACATGACCTGTATCAAATTAAAAGTTTAATGAGAGACCGTGAAAGCCACGGGAACAATCGTGACGTGATACCCCTTTGCAGATAGGTGGTTGCTGAGCTCATAACCTTGCATTAAAGTGTTGATATAAGTCTAGTTTTGTACTTAGTTGAACCACACAGTTTGAACCATCAACAGACCTATTTTTGTAGCTTTAACCATCATTCCTGTTGGTAATAACATTGTGCTCACAAATTGAATTGCTGAGAACATGGTGACATTGCAAAAGAGTCAGACGATCAGACAGGTTGTAGATAAACCTCCAAGTTAGCCTTGTTGCAAAGTAAAGAAAAAAAAAATTGTACCCAAACTGTCTGTTATAAAAATCCATCAGTTTACAGCCCAACTTCCTGGTTTAATTCCGTACTTACAGCAGACTTGTGCGCACAGTTTTTCTGTGCAAAAAAGGGATTATTGGGGCACCCTGGTGGCCTAGGGGTTAAGGCGCTGACCATGAACCAAGTCCATGGTTCGCATCCGGACGGGCACCTTTGTTGCATGTCATACCCCATCTCTCTTTATCCTCATTTCCTGTCATCTCTCAAAATACCTTAAACACCACCATTACTGAGTTGTTATTGATAAGAGTGCTCTAAAAATTCTGCCTGAGCTTCTATAAGCTTGAATATAAGTAAAACCATGTCTCAAGATACATTTTTCCAAGCCGTGTGCTGCTTTCTCCTACAATGATGGCAACTGGTTTGATAAGTGATGACTAAGTGGTATTTGTTCAGAACAACAGAGCATCCTGCTAAATCGCGGGGAGGGAAAGCAGCTCAGATCTTCACAGACAGCAGCCAGCTATTCTTCCATCTCTCACATGTCTGTCAGATTCACTGTATGTGATGCTGGTGAGCCAGGAAAAATACTCAGCTTTATTGCCTTTCCAACATCAATTTAATGTCTCACAAAAAAAAAAGGCTGAAAAATCACCTCAATGCAAAATGCAAAATACATTCATGTTTAATCCCTCTGCCGCCTCTCGGGTGTTTTAGAACATCCAGTCCTGATGTTGGAAAGGTGTTTTGCATTTCCAAACCACCAAAAAAGGTGTCCTGTCTGTGTTACAGAATTGGGTAGATTGATTGTACATATGGGGATAATGCATTGTTAGGTAAACAACCACTCTGTCTGATGCCTCGCCAGCACTGCAATTTAATCACACCAAGAGTAAATATATGAATTCCTGCTCCTGAACACTCATTAAGGATGCTCACCATACGGCTCCTTGCTGGAATGAGGCATTTGCAGCTTCGGCAGTGAGAGTAATGACCATCATTCATACTGCCAGCTTTCATTGCCTGGTGGCGTGTTTAGCTCCACATACTTGAGATTTGGAGGAAGGAAAGGCAATTGTATTTAATCATCCCCCGGGAGAGATTTGCCTTGAAAATCACGTTCAAGTGATCAATGGCTCGTGCAGACAAGCAAAACGCTCCATCCAGGCATTACTCTCCTTACATCTCTGTCCAGCACATCTGATACCTGCCTTTATGTGTACATATTGTTGGTGTACATATTGTTGGATGAGATAACTGTGCTGTATAACCTCTTCACTGTGAAAAGAAGATGAAACCCTCATGTGAGGAGTAAATTAGCTCCTGCAGGTGATCAAACAAGAAATATAAAAAAATGCAATAAATAAGGTGTATACTAACTCATAATGATAGCATATCATCGTAATATCAGCAGCTACAATGACTTAGCAATCAGTGACCGTTATTACACACTTCACCCCCCTTCATTCAGAAGCGTGTTGTGTGGCCTCGGGCAGGTTTATAAAGACTGGCTGACGTCATGTAGTTTGCTCTGAATCCCCACAGAGTCATGTCAATTCCAACAGAATGGCAGCACTGGTGTTTCCTGACAAGACTCAAATGAACAAGACAATACATAACAACAACCCCCCAACCATTTTCATACAGTGATGAGACAGAACCATTTCAGATCGTTGCAGGGAAAAGTTGCAGTGGTGTGAACTGGCCCGTCTCGGCTCGAATCACGCCAGCTGATGGTGTCGCCTGACACTCAGCAGTGGCTGGTTTTAGAACATAAGCGAAGTCAGCTGTTCATGTCGACCCGCTTGTTTTTTTTTGTTTTCCCCATTTCATCAATACTAGAAATGCAACTGTAGCAAGTAACTCACTATCACTATCCTCATTCATATTTTAAGATGCTACAAATTATATTCAGCTACAAAAAAAGCCTGAAAAGCTGGCAGATAGAACGGAATAAAACGGTGACTGCATTATTTATGTTTATTATAGCTGTGCCTGTACCTGCACATAGACAGAGCTGTCACAAGAATTGTATTATGCTCATTTTTTAATAAAACTATCCATTTGTTCTTTTTTTGTATTTTTTCTTGGACAAGTCTTTCCTGGGGGGTCCTGATATAGCCAAAAGTTTATGGCACATACCACAATGTCCCCTAACTGCAATGTCTTCGGTTCAATTCCAGCAGGGGACCTGACCTTTGTTGCATGTTATACTCAGGGGTGGAAGTAACGACAGACATTTGCTCTTGTTACTGTATCAGTCATTTTACTTGTACTTAGGTATTTTTGATCTCCAGCATTGTCCTTCGCTACATCTCAAGTCGCATTCCGTTACAAAAACAATAGCCACATGAAAAAGTCCTGAAGCGTGTGAGAATGGAACAAAAGAAAGGAGCCAGATCAGCAGCTGCAGCAGAGAAGAAGCTGCTGGTGTGTCTTGGTGATGCTTTATTCTGCTGTTAAAGTGGCAGGTTATTTAACTTATGTAGCATAATAATGCTTGTCGGACCCACCACGGTGTCCATAGCTCTTTTTGTTTAATGTCATTTTTGTTTAATTGCTTTGTCCTCTTCTCTGGTTAATTCTACTAAGGTGACACTGAGGAAGGCAGTTGTATACTTATAATTGATAATCTGTTGTATGCACAGGCCGCAAATGTCCATCTATAGAAAATGAATAAATTCCTTTGTATCCTGTCTGAGGTTTGTGAGTGACAGTTGTGATCTAGCACTCCCAACAACAGTAGTGGAAGGACCATGGGTGGGGGAGCAGCCTGGACATGAGTGCTCGGGTGCAGGGGTGAGGAGTACTTCATCCATGACCAGATGTCAGCCCTGGTCTTGCCCGATAGTGTGTCTATGAAAAGGGACTTTTTAAAAGCAGCCAGTGGAAGAATGCAATGGCTATCTGAAACACTTTCCTGGCCTGCTTTCTGCCATCTTTCTCTCCTACAGGGAGGTTGAATGAGTTTCTTTGAAGATTGCCCATTCAAGGAAAAACTTATCTACCCTCTCCCTGGACATATTATATAGTAAAATGTTTTGTTGAATGCTGTTGGTTGCCTTGTATATTTTGCAGTATTGACCAAACTTCTTTCTTGGCTTAAATTGAGCAGTTGCTGGCATTCATTGATATTCACTTGTTGTGCGTGTTTATGTGAATGTCTTAACATGAGATAACATTAGGACGTGAGTAATTATGACGATGATGAATAGAAGCACAAGAAAAATATGAATGCATACATCCTGTAAATGTATTGTATGTTATGAGAACAGTTTCCCTTCCCTCCTAAATTAAACACAGAAAAAATGATTAATGCTGTCTACACCCCAAGAAATACTGTCTACTCCCCAGGAAAACAGCTATTATATATATGTTGAGTATAAGTGTAATCAGCATAGTAATCAATGCACATTATGCGTTAATATTTACAGAAAATGTTGAGAGCTACATTAAAGGGAAACTGTGGTATTTTTAAACCTGGGCCCTGTTTTGTTTTGTTTTTTACAAATGTTGGGGTCTAGATGACTAATACTTACCAAAAGTTTTGGAATTGGTCCAGTAGATCGCCTCCGCCAGACCGTTTTGTTAAACTCTTCTCTCCAACTCTGACTCACATTTCCACTGTCGTCTTCCTGCAACAACTCAACCTCTCGCGAGATTTCAGAGCAAGAGTTTTCCTCGTGCGAGACTTTCTGTTTCTGGTTAAACAAAAAGGATCTTACTCTTTAACAAATGGTCTGTCTCTGTAGGGATCCTTTCCATAATGTTGTCAGACACTTAGAATAACAGTCTGAGCCTGTCAGTGGCAAAAACAAGCACTTTTAGTGGACGGACTTTTCACGGGCACAGTTGCCTGCAAGGATTACATTGCAGCCATTGCAGCCCGTTCGCAGATGTCGGCGGAGGCGATCTACTGGACCAATTCCAAAACTTTTGCTAAGTATTAGTCATTTAGACCCCAAAATTTGTAAAAAATAAATAAATAAATAAAAAATAGGGCTCAGGTTTAAAAATACCGCAGTTTCCCTTTAACCATGCTGGCGAGATTGAAGTGTGTCGCAGCTCTGCACGATGTTGCAGCCAAGCTGGATTACACAGATGTTATTGCTGAGTTTGATGGCAGGAAAGAAAGGACAGTGATTTCACGCAATTCTTCCCCTTCATGGTGAGTCCATGTGATTTGGTTAGAATGCACTGAATCTGCCTTTCTTATACTGCTCCCATACTAAAGCACACCAATATGACATGTCATAAATGTTTGAGTTTTTTATTTTGACTTGAACATCAACAAGTAATGAACTGAGACAACGTACATAAGGCTGTTGGGTGTGTATACATGTGTGTATAATCGCTGGCGGCACAGTGTCCCTAGGAATTACGTTCATATTGGGCATTTATGCAGTACCGGATTTACGTTCAATATTGATGTTCAGCACCAATCCAGGTGGAAAGTACAGGTGTGGAGGTTGGGGTGGTCAGCCAGTGTTCAACAATTAATGTTGGCTTCTTTTTTTTTTTAAATCACAGTGCCTGACCTTGACCAAGTGTTTTAGTTGTCAGCTGTAGTAGCCATGCATTGATATAAGTCATATTTATTGCATGGAAATAATGTGGCACTGAACACACCAAAACTTTGTCATGGAACATAATCTGGGGGTTTTGAGAATTATCCAAAATCATTTGTTTTGACTGGAAATAAGGTTGGCATAATGCAACTGGCATTCATAATACTGATTAAGGTGTGTATTGAGCGGTTGTAGCTGTGTGTCATTCTGCTGTACAGTGTAATTATTGTGTATATTACACATATTCAATTCAGTTTTATTTATATAGCGCCATATCATAACAAAGTTATCTCAGGGGACTTTTTCGAATAGAGCAGGTCTAGACCGACTCTTTATATTTACAGACCCAACAGTTCCCACCATGAGCAAGCACTATGCGACAGTGGCAAGGAAAAACTCCCTTTTAACAGGTAGAAACCTCGAGCAGAACCAGGCTCAAGGTGGGCGGTCATCTGCCTCGACCGGTTGGGTTGAAGGGGGAAGGGGGGAGCGGGAGAGAGAGAGCAGGAGGAAAGAGAACATACAGCAGCTCAATACAGCATAGATATGGTAATGGCATTGATGTTAACACCAACGGAAACAACACTAAGAGCAACATTATAATAGCAATACTAATAACAGCAACAACAGCAATAGCATCAGCGGGTGCAGAGCAGGAGCACGGGGGCAGCAGGCGGCAGCAACCACAGACCCAGACTTCCACAGCTCCAGAGGCAGAAACACCTGCAGAAAGCAACAGAAGGGGAGGGAGAGAGAGAGAGGAGAGAAAGCACACAACTACGGGAAGAAGTTGAATTAATAACAAGCATTGATGGGATATGAGGGCGTACAGATGGAGAGGAAGAGGAGGAGAAAGGAGCTCAGTGCATCATAGGAAGTCCCCCGGCAGTCTAGGCCTATAGCAGCATAACTAAGGGGTGGCTCAGGGGTCACCTGAGTCAGCCCTACTATAAGCTTTATCAAAGAGGAAAGTCTTAAGCCTACTCTTAAATGTGAGGAGGTTGTCCGCCTCCCGTACACAAACTGGGATCTGGTTCCACAGGAGAGGAGCTTGATAGCTGAAGGCTCTGGCTCCCATTCTACTTTTAGAGACTCTAGGAACCACAAGGAACCCTGCATTCTGGGAGCGCAGTGCTCTAGTGGGGTAATAGGGTACTATGAGCTCTTTAAGATATGATGGTGCCTGACCATTTAGGGCTTTGAAGGTGAGGAGAAGGATTTTAAATTCTATTCTGGATTTTACAGGGAGCCAGTGTAGAGAAGCTAATATTGGAGAAATAGGTTCTCTTTTCTGGTTCTTGTCAGTAAACGTGCCGCAGCATTCTGGATCAGCTGGAGAGTCTTAAGGGATTTATTGGGGCAGCCTGATAATAGAGAGTTGCAATAGTCCAGCCTAGACGTAACAAATGCATGGACTAGTTTTTCTGCATCTTTTTGAGATAGGATGTGCCTGATTTTTGCAATGTTACGTAAATGAAAAAAGGCAGTTCTTGAAGTTTGTTTTATGTGGGAGTTAAAGGACATATCCTGATCAAAGATAACTCCAAGATTCCTTACGGTTTCGCTGGAGGCCAGGGCAATGCCATCTAGAGAAACTATATCTTTAGATAATGTGTTTCTAAGGTGTTCGGGGCCAAGTACAATAACTTCGGTTTTGTCTGAGTTTAACATCAGAAAATTGCAGGTCATCCAGGCCTTTATGTCCTTAAGGCATGCCTGAAGTTTAGCTAATTGATTGGTTTCATCTGGCTTGATCGATAAATACAATTGGGTATCATCTACATAACAATGAAAATTTATGGAGTGCTTCCTAATAATATTGCCTAAAGGAAGCATATACAAGGTAAATAGAATTGGTCCAAGCACAGAACCTTGTGGAACTCCGTGACTAACTTTGGCGTGCATAGAGGATTCATCATTAACGTGTACAAACTGATATCGATCTGATAAATAGGATTTAAACCAGCTTAGTGCAGTACCTTTAATGCCAATAAAATGTTCTAGTCTCTGTAATAGAATGTGATGGTCAATGGTATCGAATGCAGCACTAAGATCTAGTAAGACAAGTACAGAGACAAGTCCTTTGTCTGATGCAATTAGAAGGTCATTTGTAACTTTCACCAGTGCTGTCTCTGTGCTATGATGCACTCTAAATCCTGACTGAAAATCCTCAAACAGCTTGTTGTTGTGTAGAAAGTCACACAACTGATTGGCGACTGCTTTCTCAAGGACCTTAGAGAGAAAAGGAGGGTTAGATATAGGTCTATAATTTGACAAAATCCCTGGATCAAGAGTGGGCTTTTTAAGAAGAGGCTTAATTACAGCTACTTTAAAGGACTGTGGCACATAGCCTTTTAATAAGGACAGATTGATCATATCTAGTAAAGAAGTGCTAACTAAGGGTAAAATTTCTTTAAGCAGCCTAGTTGGGACGGGGTCTAAGAGACATGTTGATGGCTTAGATGAGGAAATCATGGAAGTTAGTTGATTACGGTTGATGGGAGAAAAGCAGTCTAAATGTACAGGTTTTACAGTTGTTTCTAAGGTTCCTGTGTTTGAAGATAAGTCAGTACCAACTGAGGGCAGGAGGTGCTGAATTTTGTCTCTAATAGTTAGAATTTTATCATTAAAGAAGCTCATAAAGTCATTACTACTGAGGTCTATAGGAATACATGGCTCAACAGAGCTGTGACTCTCTGTCAGCCTGGCTACAGTGCTGAACAGAAACCTGGGGTTGTTCTTATTTTCCTCTATTAATGATGAGTAGTAAGCTGCTCTGGCATTACGGAGGGCCTTCCTATAAATTTTAAGACTACTTGCCAGGCTAAACGTGATTCTTCCAGATTGGTGGAACGCCAATTCCTTTCAAGTTTTCGCGATGTTTGTTTTAATTTGCGGGTTTGCGGGTTATACCATGGAGCTAACCTCCTCTGTTTTATTATCTTCTTTTTTAGAGGGGCGATAGAGTCGAGTGTTATTCGTAGTGAGCCTGCAGCACTATCAACAAGATGATCAATTTGGGAGGGACTAAAGTTAGCATAGGAGTCATCTGTTACATTGAGACATGGAACTGAATTTAATGCCGATGGAATCACTTCCTTAAATTTAGCTACAGCACTATCAGATAGACATCTAGTGTAGGAATGTTTGCCTAATGGCGTGTAGTCCAGTAATAGGAATTCAAAAGTTAATAAAAAATGGTCTGATAAAAAAGAATTCTGTGGAAAGACTATTAGATGTTCAATTTCAATGCCATAAACAAGAACAAGGTCGAGGGTGTGGTCAAAACAGTGAGTGAGTTCATGTACACTCTGACAGAAGCCAACCGAATCCAGCAATGAGATAAACGCAGCACTAAGGCTATCATTTTCTACATCCACATGAATATTAAAATCACCTACAATAATTATTTTATCTGTTTTAAGGACTAAACCTGAAGAACTCTGAGAATTCAGATAAAAATTCAGAGTACGGTCCAGGAGCTCGGTACACTATAACAAATACAATTGGCTGTAGTGTTTTCCAGGTTGGGTGTGAAAGGCTAAGAACAAGGCTTTCGAACGAGTTATAATTTAATTTAGGTTTAGGTTTGATTAATAGGCTTGAGTCGAAGATGGCTGCAACTCCACCTCCTCGGCCTGAGCCTCGAGGAATGTGAGTATTAATGTGACTGGGGGGAGTGGATTCATTTAGGCTAACATATTCACCTTGACACAGCCAGGATTTAGTGAGACAAAATAAATCAATATTATGATCTGATATTAGATCGTTTACTAGAACAGCTTTAGATGAGAGAGATCTGATGTTTAAGAGTCCACATTTAATTCTCCTATTTTGTTGTACTGTTGCAGTGGAGGTTTTACTTTTTATTAGGTTTTTATGTGTAACTCCTCTTCTGTTTACTTTTGATTTAAATAATTTAAGTGGTGGGGGGCAGACAACCTCTCTGTGGAGTTTAGGGTGGGTAACTGCTCTAATGGAAGCGCAGAGAAGCGTGTAGGACTGCAACTCTGCCTCCTGGTCTGGACCACAGACTGTATTAAGTCTATGGTCTGAACTCTGAGCTGTCATGGCTTTGGGCCACTAATAAATTCAGCCAGATTTCTAGATATGAGAGCGGCTCCATCCAAAGTGGGATGAATGCCATCTCTCCTAATCAGACCAGGTCTTCTCCAGAAAGTCCGCCAATTATCTACAAAGCCCACATCATTACCTGGACACCACCTCGACTATTGCTTAATGGCAAGTCACACCAACATGCCAACGATTCATGCTATCAACACACAAACCTTCATGCAGTAAAAGGCGTGGCAGAACATGTCTTGATCAGAAGGACTGCCAGTAAGATGACAGGCGTGACCTCTTGTAAGCAGCACGTGCATTCTCCTGCCGGTGCTGATGACTGTTAGCACTCTAGCTGGACAGCACGTTTCGTGGCTTTGTTAGGGCAGAGCTGTTCTCAAAGGGTCATGGAGTGGATCCAGGCATCAAGTGTAAATGCTTACTCATAGGCACAGTCACAGTGACCTGAACATGTACACTACAAAAGGCACAGCAGACACATGCTCTTGTGTGTATGAGAGACAGACTGAATGATGGTAGCAGTAAGCAGTATAAATAAGTCTAGTGACAAATATTGTTGTAACATGGACACCAAAAATAAAAGTTTTTGATAAGCTGGCTAGTATCTGTTAAAAAACATACTCTTTTCCCCCCTGTGTTAAGTGGCTGTGGTATAAGCATTATAATACACTCCAAAGTGTCCTGATAAAGAAAATAATAGGACTCAGCTGAAGAAATGCATGATCCTTTATTTTTGTATACATGTATCAAGATACCTTGTCATGTATTATCACTTACAAATATCCCTATTATTTATTTAATACCCTCCATGTGACACAGGGCCCACAAAACAGGCAACATTCTAAGTTAACGGTGGTCTTTAGTAATACATTCCTAAAGACATTAGCATTTAATCAAATTGCATACAACCAACTGACACATAGTAAAGCTATGGCTTTTGGGGCCCCTGAGGGACCAAGGCCCTGGGGCAGTTTCCCGCTCTGCCTGGTTATTCCAGCCTTGAAAATAACTAGTTTATTTAAAAATGTTTGAGTATTGTACTTAAGGGAACACTTTTGAGGTTTATGTACTTTATTAGTATACTTGAGTATTTCCATTTTATGTTACTTTATACTCATTATAGTTACTGGTTGCTTTGCATATTAAGATTTTACATGTACATATAAAACACATGATTCATTTATAAAATATGTTGCTTTGTTATAGATTAAACTACCTGGCAGTATTAGATTCAACTTTATTGTCATTGCACAGATTACATGTACTGAGACAATGAAATATAGTTTAGCATTTAACCAGAAGTGCAAAAAGCAGTAAAGTGCAGAGGAATGTACATATGTATAGAGGTAATAAATAGAATAAACAGTAAGGGAGGCTATCACCAAGGTGCAGAGCTGAGGGGAAGAAGATGTTCCTGAGCTGGCTAGAATGGTGATTCCTGTTCTTCATATAAAGTAGTTCAAATTAGCGCCAAATCGACCAACTACAGAATTAAAATGACGCTTAGATGATAAAACATTAATAATAATACAATGTTATAATAAAATAACATGTCAAAAAGGGACCAAGGAGTATATTCTGCTCTCATCAACACAGTTTCCAGCATCATCAGCAAGCAGCTGTTGTCAGTGAAAGCTCAGACAAAGTTAGAGACTAGCTGGTGAGCCTTTTGCATCTAAAGAGCCAGAAATCTTTCTCAGGACTTGGTGGAGACCAAACCAGAGATCAAAGGAGAGTTAATATTGGGCTAACATTCATCAGACAACCAGAAACATGATTCCAAATCATGCTGATATTGCTGTGTGTCTGCTGGATGTGGAAATAGGCAACTGTTTTGTAAAACGTTCACCAAATCAACTTTATATGGTGATAATGTCAGTACTGTGTTAACAGCTTGTTCCACTGCCCCGAAGTGACCAAAGAAATCAATGAATGCAACTTTAAGTAAACATAATTATGTACTTCTTTGACCACTGCCCTTTCCTACTGTATATGTTTATTTATTATGAGAGTGTCTTCCCTTGTTCAACTTCACTTTATGTCTCACTCAGGCCTCTATGTCTCAGGTCAAGTAATGCTAGTTCCAGCTATCATCCATCAACCACATGTACATAATACTTGTGTAAATGTTTTTCAATCAAATCCTACCAAATCTGTATCAAGCTCTTAGGTAGCTGTTTCATAGATGATACCAACACCAGCCATGGTGCTCTACTGATCTTGGCAGCCAGATGAGTTGTGACAGGTTCAGTCCAGTATGAAGAATTCCACCTAAGGCTATCTGGAGAGCTCCATCTTGGGATCAGCCTGACCCTGGAAGCTTCTATAATGCTGGGTTAGTGACACACAACTGGTGGAGATTTCTAAACATTCACATTCACATTCAATCCTTAACTCAGAATTTAATACACAGTTTTGGGAAAGAAGCCTGCTGACCTTGCAAAATCATGGCATGGTCGTGAGAGAGATTAAGACAAAGACTTTCAAAGACACATTCAGTATTTCTTATGCAGGAGTTCAGTATCTTGTAAAAAGGAGATTAAAGCACACAGCTCTTTTGTTCAAGGAACTGAGGAAAGTCTGCAGTAGGATTAGACACACACAACTGCATGAATCCTGTTACAGCCATATGTGGTAGCAACAAATAACCTTGTCATTCCCTACAAGCCAACAGGATTAGGGCCTTGTATTTCAATTAATAAAATACAAGGTACTATGTTTGCCAGACCAGGTAACTGAGGATTAGTGTTATGAATGAAGGCACAAGCTCATTACCTTGGTACCAGTACCTTGGTGAAGGTGAATCTTCTGCCAATTCATATCTCTGCTGTCAATTTTAAGTAATCCTTGTTGCACCTCCACAAACCATCATCACAGGAGACTGACAAATTCATATAATAGATACTTTAGCATCAGAATCATGAAATATTGTTTTTGTTCAGAAGTATCTACTTTCATCAAGCCAATATCCATGACATAAACAGTAAATGTCAGTCTTGTGAATGTGTTCCTCAGTTATTCCATTAACCAATGTTTTTGATTAGCTATTAAAGAAGATACAGTAGAGAAAGGAATAGACCATCACGAAGACAAGTTGTGACCTGAGACCCGTCTGACCTTTTAAATCCTGATTGGTGAATAGTAAAGGGCTTCCTCAGTGAAGACAGATCAGTATTTACTCACTGATGAGCTTAAATCTTTTTTCTCCGACCCAGAATCCTGTTCAGAGACCAGTTAACATACAAATATTCATAGTCTCAAAAGGCTGAAACTTACTGAATTTAGTGCCCTCCTGGCTTTTCCCTCTAACACCATCAGTAGGTCAAAATCACCTCAGATAAAACTGTAAACTTTGTATACAATAAATCAAAAACTAATGGATGTCTTTTTGTAAAATGTGCTGGCCCCTAGAGGAGGAATCATTCTATTATTAATGACCTGCTGATTATTCCTTTAGTGCCACCATCTGAACAAAAGATTTACTGCAGCTTTTGCACCTTTTTTTAGGCCCAGATGTGACACATTCTGTCCAAAACAGATGTGATGTAGTTATCAAACAGTCACAGCAGGCAGGAATCGCAGTTTGCGAGTGTTTGCAAGGTGCATCTGTATCCTCACTGCATTTGCATGGACTAGGATCACACAAATAATACAAGGAGACATGTTAACAGAGGATGATCATCTGGCCATGCAATCTGTGAACTACCACCAGTAACTAAAGGTGTTGACCAATGCTTAAGGTAAACAGTGAATGGATTTGGAGTTTCATGCACTATAGGAGGAATAGTTTTCATGGGCATCACTGACCTGAAGAGGAGAGCTGTGCAGCCTTGTGTTTATCTGTCAAGATTGTAAACCGAAACACGTGAATTCTCAGAGTAAGTAAAAACATTCATTTTAGAAAATTTCCTGTTTTTAATTAATTAAATATAATCTTTAATTTTTCCTTATGTGACTGGATTTCCCTTGTACCTTACGTTGATGTGATGTTAGGGGTGAATGTGTATGGCAGGAAATAGCTCGTTTTATTTGGACAAATTATCACTGTACGTATGTGGCATTTATTGACATTTATGGCTTAGAACATTTAAAGCATATTGTTGGATGCATCCTCTATGGACAAGTGGTTGTGACACTAAGGGATGATGACAGCCACACACAGCTGGCTTACATGTTTGTGTGTGTGTGTGTGTGTGGTGGTTGGGGGAGGGTGTTCATGGGAAATTAAGATAGGTGGTCATGACAGCTCCTCTTTGAAAGTGCAGCAGTCATGACAGTGAGCACTGAGCATGAAAGTAGCCTGTTGTTGTCATTCAGATAGCGTCTATTGCATGATCATATTCTCACACACAATCTTCCTTCACTTCATAATCTGCCTTAATGTCTGAACAATTGTTCTGTCAGTGTGTTTTTTGGAATGGGATGACTTCTATTTTCTTTTCCTGTCATGGGTTGTGCTTTCATCTCTTGCCTGCACACACTATGGTTTCAAGAAAGCTTTGTTTTGTAGCGACGTCTCGCTGCTTCCTTCCTGTCTATGCTCCACAGTGGGGAGGCATTATAGAATAGACTAAAACTGGGTACCAGTTACATATAACTGTATATACTAATTCTAACAGGTTATATGTGTTTACAATGGAAAAGTGACTCAAAAAAGTCATTATGCATAATAAATCCACTTTATCATTGAATCATTGTACACTATTTTTCCAGAATGCAAAGTATTGAATCCTCAGCACGTTTTTGGTTACTTACAAATCCCAACAATGAAACTATTTTTTTTAATTTATTTTTTTACAGATGTGCATTTTACAACACAAAGAAAAATATGCCTTATGGACATTTTACATCAAATAATCACCCTCATGTCAGTTGATAAATACCAAGTCAGTTTCTTCTGTGGCTTCAGATGTCTTGTTCCTTTGTTTGAATAGGTGCTGTGTGGTGTCTTTGTGCTGGAGAAAGGAATTCCCATACCCTTCCCTCCTGTTATACTCCAACCATCAAATTACACCCTGATACTATCAAGTGGATTCTCCCATGTGAGGTGAGATGAGCTGTTGTCAGATCCCTGAGTGTATGGAAGCTGAATAAACCAGAGGAGACTGGGCCTGGATGCCACACACTCTACTGTAGCAACAGACTGTAGCACTGTGCCCAAGACAAATTTCCCCTCAGGGACAATAAAGTGTACTCTTTCCGTCTTTCTCTACTGTAGATTATTCTTAATCAATGTGTCGAAGATGTGAAGAGAAAGGTAGGTTTGGCCATTTCGTGTGAATGAATTAATGTATTTGACATAGCTACATTAGATGTCAAGTTAATTTAATGTGACAGAAGTGGTGAAATTTGATTGTTGAAACAATTATTGAACTGACTGAGCCAGCTAGTGTTGATTAGCTAACATTAAGTCATGCTAATGTTAGCCAGTTTTAATGTGGTCACCAGTGCATGGATACATAAGCCAGTTAATCCTTGTGATATTTTTTGCGGCTGGTTAACTAGTCTGGTGTTCACCAGTGAGCAAGTAAAGTTGGTTAGAGTGTATTTTGCGGAAGGCACAGTTTTTTCCCTCACACACAAGAACCTGATTGTAAAAGATTTTTTTACAACTTGTAAAGACAATGTTGGGAAAACATTGCAATGTGCTGACTAATTACAGTGAAGTGAATGTAACGTTACAGTGTGATCCATCAGTCACTCTCTCCTGCATCAGACAGATCCTGACGCCTCCCGTCTCTTTATCAGTGTAGCTAATTAGTCACAAGATGACGTTTGAAAAAGCGTCTTTACTCATTAAATACGTGGACTGACTTTACCACATGGACCACAATATCGTATTGAGGCTCTACTAATATTGGCTCTATACACAGGCTCTACTAATAGTGAAGTTACTAGCCGACCTGTCCGAGATGCTACGCATTGAAGCAATTGGTGGTTTGAAGGAGTATCTCTTTAGTCTGATTCAAGAGTCTTTAAAGCCACTTCAGACAACAGTGGATGACTTGTTCCAAACCTGCCTTACCCAGAGACTCCCAGAGACTGTCATTGAAGAGAATTTTGAACAACTGACCATAGCCAAAGCTACAACCAAATCTCTCCAAGCTTAAAACCAAGCATTGTTAGATCGTGTAGATGACAATGAAAACAGGTCACATAGATCCAACTTGAGAATAGTTAACATCCCGGAGAGCAGCGAGAGCAGCAAAGACCCGTTTAGGTTCATTTCTGAGCTGAAGAGGGTTCACCCGTCTCTTGCCCCCAAACCGAAAGACGGGAAACCAGCAAGACCATTCGTCGTGTGTTTTCTTCATTTCCAGCAGACAAGCAGTGTTATGATGGTCTGTGAATCATGTGGTCAAGTTCTGGGAGACAGCTCTGAGATTCAACCCCAAACTTAGCTCTGCGTTTGCAAAGAAACGCGCAGCCTACAACAGTGTTAAACGCCTGTTTAACGAACTCCCCTCTACCAGAGGGGAGTTCGGTTTGGTCTGATACACCCTGCCTGATGGTAACCTTCGAGGGCCATATGCTCACTTTCGACTAACTGGAATTTTACAATAGTCATGTAATTAAGGAGCGAAAAAGCGTCTGTGACTGGTGTTGTTCATTATCGAGAAGAATGGCCTCTACAGCAAGCACAGGACTTAACAATCCGGACCTTACATAAACAACAGGACATTTATGGTACAGCATAAGTCTAAGTTGTAAAGTAACCTATATATATACTGTATATAGCGCCTGATGTTTGGTTAACATTCATTTACACTTGATCATGTGCTAACTGCCATATATCTTTATTCAGTCTTTTCTCGCAACAACTTTATTATATGTTTCTGTAGTGATGTTAATGCTAATATACCAAGTGATTGGGAGCACCATGAGTTAGAATAGCATTAAAGAGGATGTACTCTTGTGTAGCGACACTCGCTACTGCGGGCCTGTCAACAGAGAAACACCACACACAGGATGATGTTCAGGAGCCGTTTGGCCCGTTTATTTACAACTATGTACAATGTCTTTTCCGTTGCGGTCCTCTGGCCCAGCTCGGCTTCGTTCCTCTCCTTCCCGAACCCCCTCCTCAGGGCTGCCACTACTAATATAAGCACACACCGATTGATTAATGCCTTACACCTGTGTTTCCCAGGGCTACCTGCCCTGAGCTCCAGAGCCACTCCTCCACTTCTCCCTCTCTGCAGCCAAGCTCAAACCACGCCCCACCACCACATCTTGGAAGAATTGTGAAAAAATGGTGAGCCTGCAGTTTGCCTCAGCTGGGGACACAAACACAGGCAATGTTTACACTATGTTTTATGAGGTTCTGTTGGTATTTAGTGTAATTTGGGATTTTAGACACTGAACAAGGTAAAGAGAATGTTTGCCATTCATATCGATTTGCCACTGAAATGGCAGCGGACAGCAACAAAATGATTGTCTCACAGAGGTTGTGGCAAAATCTGGTTTAACTGAAAAAGTGAACACCCTCAGTCTGCTGATTAAGTTGGAAGCGGTAAAAGGGAGAGAGAGAGAGAGAGAGAGAGAGTGTGTAAATATATGGGTAATTGAAGATAGTCTTCCTGACTGAACTTGCGCTAAGCTTGATAAGAGTGGAAACAATGAAAACACTGTAAACACAATAACACAAGGTAACACAATCAGTAACAAATGATTTAATAATGAGGCCCAAAGAGGTCAGCCACATTACTGTAACTCATTATTTAATAATGATTTATTTTTTGTGACATGTAGTGTAAAGGATTGCATATTGAAACTTAGTAATTACATGGTTGAAGGAGTATCTACTGTAAGTATATTTAATCAAGTAAATACAATTTTGAGGTACTTGTACTTAACTTGAGTACTTCCATGTTCTACTACTTTATACTTCCACTGCACTTCATTCATTTCATAGGGAAATAACATACTTTTAACTTCACTACATTTATCTGACATTTAGTTACTTTACAGAAAAAATGAAAGAAACCAAGGAAGCAACACACAGCAAATTTTGGTTTTTGGAATAAACTCCCTGTGAGTCAAAAACAACATGCGTGACCATCGCATAGACTCCAGAGCTGAGTAAACTCCTTTTTCTGAGATAAAATTTTACTCCTCAGGTGTTAAAGTTCTAATCTGATATAGAGTATATATATAAATAACACTAAAACTGAGTTAATTTAAATATTAACTCATTACCAGTGTTAGGAGGAACACTTAAAATATATTTAATTCAACCCTTTTTTAGAGTTAACAATTCTATATTATTCATATATTTTATGTAAAAATGACTGCTGCGCAATGTACTGTTTACAACAGATTTTTTATTTAGAACAACAAATCATTTACATTTAAACCACCTTCAAGGTCATAACAGTGCAGCTTAAGTTGTATAAAACAGTCAATAACATACACACTGCATTAGGTTTAGTCGTCAGAACAATAAAAACATAACAGCAGTGTCTGTTTAGTGCAACATTGTGTAACATGAGGTAAACCGTTGAATTTGCTCCTGTTGAAGTACATAAAAAAAGGGAAGAAGAACTTCACATGGATCCCATTCAGATAAATCAGACAATACAATTTTCTGATACAACATAAAATTGGGAATCACACCCATACGACATTTGGGCATCAAAACACTTGAAATGTCTTAACTGCTCCCTTTCTACAACCAATATCTTCCTAGGTATGTGTTCACTCACTTGAAAAGCATGGAAATGGTCATGAAAAAAAGTTTCATGCTCAATCAAAACAAAAACAACTTGATCATTGTGCAAAATGATTGAGGCTATTTTGCTGAAAAGTGGTGAGTTTTCCTCAGTGCCTGTGCAAACAAAGAGTCCAACACGATACTCAACTCCACAACATTTTACCCACTTTGTGAGGTTGACAGTGGCTTGTGGATCAACATGAAGATATGCTTTTATATCTTCTGTAAATTGTAGTGTTTCAAGTAAACACATTTTGACAGGACCAGACTCGACTGATTTTGAAGCCAAGCATTCCCAATGATATGCTACTGCAAACAGCAGCTGTCATTATTTTACACATGGACAGCCGTGCAAACTTACATATCCCTTGTTTGAGTATGGGTCCTTTAAAGCTGGAAACCATGACACAATCCCAAGGGCATGGAACTCCTTTGTTGCTTTACTAACATGACTCCTGCAAAAGGAAAAACATCATTCCTAAGGATTGTTGTGTTCTTTAAAAAATTAGAAAGTCAAGTCTTATTCAGTGTTCTTACCCTTCTTTTTCACGCATGTGTGCTACAATGATGTTCACCATTATTCGCCTGGTGGAATCTTTCAAACTCCCAGTTTCTTCATACTCTTTAATCACAGTCATTCCTGCTGGCTTTGAGGTCAGAATTTGCTCCACAGTCCAAAAAAAAATCAATTATGAAGGGAAAAAATTTCAACTAAAATTGAACATTTTTATATTAATAACTATGAGCATTATTATTTGCAAAAGGCATTTGTTTTCCAGGAATCACGCAAACATTTTATGTATGTACCGCAAGTTATTTACCGCTGTCATTTACCTACTTCACACATCCCTCTCTCACCTAGAAAAGGCTGGAAACACTGTGAGGATCATGTTTTTTGATTTCTCCAGTGCTTTTAACACCATCCAGCCCAGGATTCTGGGGGACAAG
Source organism: Macquaria australasica (assembly GCA_005408345.1). NCBI lineage: Eukaryota > Metazoa > Chordata > Actinopteri > Centrarchiformes > Percichthyidae > Macquaria > Macquaria australasica. The sequence goes on along the minus strand of SEMN01000849.1, from coordinate 10,834 downwards.
TTGGAGCACGCTGGGGTGGACCATCACCTGGCAGCATGGATCCTGGACTATCTCACAAACCGACCACAGTATGTGAGGTTACAGGACTGTGTGTCTGACACACTTCTCTGCAGCACAGGGGCTCCACAGGGAACCGTTCTGGCGCCTTTCCTGTTCACCTTCTACACAGCGGACTTCACCTAAACACTTCGAACTGTCACCTGCAGAAGTTCTCTGACGACTCTGCCATAGTCGGCCTCATCACCGACGGGGATGATAGGGAGTACAGAGAACTGACCCAGGGCTTTTTGGGTTGGTGTCAGCAGAACCGCCTCCAGATCAACGCGGGTAAAACCAAAGAGCTGGTGGTGGACTTCGGCAGGCGCAATCTCCCTCCACCTAGACCAGTGAACATCCAGGGAACGGACATTGAGATTGTGAGATCGTACAAGTATCTGGGTGTTCACTTGAACAACAAACTGGACTGGTCAGACAATACGGATGCTCTGTTTAAGAAGGGCCAGAGCTGTCTCTTTTTGCTCAGGAGACTAAGGTCTTTTGAAGTGCAGCGCTCCTGAGGACTTTCTATGACACTGTGGTGGCATCAGCCGTCTTGTATGGGGTGACCTGTTGGGCCAGTGGCATCTCTTCCAGGGATAGGAAGAGACTTGACAGACTGGTAAAGAAGGCCAGCTCTGTCCTTGGATGCCCTCTGGACCCAGTGGAGGTGGTGGGAGGCAGGAGAATGGTGGCAAAGCTATCATCACTACTGGAGAACACTTCCCACCCCCTACATGTCACTCTTTCAGCACTGGGCAGCTCCTTCAGCGACCGGCTGCTCCACCCGCGGTGTCTGAAGGAGAGGTATCGTAGGTCCTTCCTGCCTGCTGCTGTCAGACTCTATAATCAGTACAACTCCCAGTAATCTACACTTGACTGTCAGTGTGCAGACTATTCACTACTATACTTCATCTGCTGCTGTGCATTATCTTCATGCATATATTTTATTCATGATGTTATCTACTTCATATGTTGCTGTGAAATATTTTCATGTACATGTATATTATATATTATGCAATATTTTTATCTTATCTATTTGTTCATACTTACAACTGCACTCAGTCACTCTATTATTTATTTCTGTCTATACTGTGTACAGGACTATTTTTCTATTTATTTTTATTGTATTTCTATATATGACATTTTTGCTGGCTGCTGTAACGCTGAAAATTTCCCCGCTGTGGGACAATAAAGGCTTATCTTATCTTATCTTATCTTATAATTACATTTCTTGCATGGTTACTGTCCAAAGGTTGACTCCCTTTACATCCTGAATCACTTGTGTCACTGCTAAGACTGCTTGAGACACACAGTATCTGTCAATTCAATTCAATTCAGTTTTATTTATATAGCGCCATATCATAACAAAGTTATCTCAGGGCACTTTTTCGAATAGAGCAAGTCTAGACCATCTCTTTATATTTACAGAGACCCAACAGTTCCCACCATGAGCAAGCACTATGCGACAGTGGCAAGGAAAAACTCCCCTTTAACAGGTAGAAACCTCGAGCAGAACCAGGCTCAAGGTGGGCGGTCATCTGCCTCGACCGGTTGGGTTGAAGGGGGAAGGGGGGAGCGGGAGAGAGAGAGCAGGAGGAAAGAGAACATACAGCAGGACAATACAGTTCCACATAGGGATGTAAGGCAATAGATATGGTAATGGCATTGATGTTAACACCAACAGAAACAACACTAAGAGCAACACTATAATAGCAATACTAATAACAAGAGCAACAACAGCAATAGCAGCAGCGGGTGCAGCAGGCGGCAGCAACCACAGACCCAGACTCTACAGCTCCGGAGGCAGAAATACCTGCAGAAAGCAACAGAAGGGGAGAGAGAGAGAGAGAGAGAGGAGAAGATGGTACTTCACCCCCTTGTTGCAGAACAGACAGATCTGAAGATCACAAAACAGAGTAATGCTTATAAAGGCTAAGATCAGATACCACAAAACTACCATGATTGCAGTCCCGGGTTTAAGACAAAACATGAACATCACCTCATACTACATTACTTACCAAGAGTCACATATTCTGTCTTGTCTGAGCAGTCACCAGAGTTCCTGGAGGATTCAGCCAATGGGAGTTCTGAAATGCAAACCATACTTAATTAATGAGGAAAAAATGCCATATTTATTAAGATTCTTGTTATCCGCTAGCACATAAGTAGACATTCAGCAGACAGCTGTCTCTGAGTTAAGATGCAAATCCCATAATTTTTCTCTGCAAACATAGAAATGATTTAATGACAAAGGTGAAACCGTTTGCCATTTGGCGTGCAGATAATTGAGCCGTTCCAGGCCACCACGTGAGCCAAAAAACACGCCCTTGTTGGCCTCATGTGAGCCAGGAACGATGCCTCTATTCTGGGCAGATAATTCTGAAGCACCCCCTGAATAATAATTTTAAAAAAATAAAATAAAATAAAATAATAATAATGATGATAATAATAATAATAATAATAATACTCATCACGGTTCTCCATAGTCGCCCCGCGCCGCACGTTTTAAGCACGGGCCCCTCTGCCCGTCAGCCAGTTCCAGGGCACCGGCGTGATCCCGTGATGCACGGGCCCCTCGTCTCCAGCCACTCGTATTCTTCGGGCCGGAAAAACATCTGGGCCGCCCCGAAGTCCCTGCTGGTCTTGTGGTTGCTGACCTGCAATGCGGAGGGGGGGGGGGGGGGAATACATAAATACATAAATAAAAATTTAAATTAAATTAAATTTAAAAAACCACATTTAGACGCCCCGTCAGATCGAACTCATATTTCGGGCAGACGTCAGCGGAGACCCCCGTACTTACCGAGACCACGAAGCCCTCGGAGGACCGGCCGCCGGTGGTCTTCACGGCTTCCACTTCCTCCACCGTCATGTTGGTCAGGACTCCGGGACGGTGGCCGTAGATGCACGCCACAAACGCAGAGAAGTGTCCGTAGAAGCTATACCTCAGTGCTTGTGAGCCGTTCTTCTTCATTTCATCTGAGCGGAGGACACGCCAAAAGTAAACCACCTCGGAGATGCATTTACCCACGCGCGCACCCGCCCGCCCGACACCACACAGCAGCTTTACTGGTTCCAAAATGGCAAAGTAGCTACTATAAGTTGATTTCAAATTAGATTGAGAATATGCTGGTAACCTCTTGTGCTTGTGTAACACTTTTAATGATAATTGAAAAAACTACCTTGAAGTCTTGTGATAGGCCAAACCTGTTCCCTAGTTCACAGGTTATGAAGTGCTCAATCCTCAATCGACAGAAAATTAACCGCCAGCAATTGTGATGATCAATTAATTTTTCAATTAATTGATAATTTCAAGTCAATCATAAGGAAGAAATGACTGGGTGCAGCTTCTCCAATGTGAGGATTTTTCTGTTGTTCCATGTTTTTCCCTCATTGTAAACTGCATATCTGTGGGTTTTGGACTGTTGGTCGAACAAAACAAGACATTTGAAGACGTCACCTTGGACTCATTTTTTAACATTTTATAGACTGAAAAAATAACTGGTTAGTCAAAAACAGATTAATTGATAATGTAAATACTCAATACTGCAGCCTTAATCTCATCAGTATGAAATAGGCTAAACATAGTTTTCAGTTGGTAAAGAGGTCCTTTTTCTACATTAAAAGTCTAAAGTTCTTAAACCTCACAAGAAGAAAGGGTGAGAGTTTGATGTAAAAATACACAAGAATTATTCTTTGACAATACACATCGAGGGACACAAGGTAACATAGAAAAAATGTGATAGATAGATATTTTTTTCTATATAATGTAATGTATATCAAGGTCCTGAGTTTGCTTTTTTCAACATAATTCCAGCAACTCTGTCATGATTAGAATGTTCACCTCCATCATCAGACCAGCTTGATAACTGTAGAAGAGGAGGTCTGTGTTCACTGACTAAAGCTGCTGCTGCTGCTGCTAGAAATTCCCTGTGCTGCCTTGCAGGCTAAGCTCAGGGCATAACAGTACCTTCTATTTATACTATAAATTATCCTTTGTACTGTATGTCAAATATATTATTAATTGTACATGTGTTTTCCCAGACACGCACACACAGATGCATGCATACACAGACTCACAAACTCTCCTGTTTAGAGTGGTTCATGTTTTGCCTGGTATCCGAGCAGTTGCCAAGGAGACGGGCCACACACTGAGAACAGGGAGATCTGTCACAAGAGATGTTTTCAGCTTTCAGAGAGATGTCACGAGTCTGTATGTCTCTGCCTCTCAGTGTGAGTTCTGTCACTGGACTTCATACCAACTGACTGGAAACAACTTATAGACAAAGTAATAAGTATGAAAAGCACAGTTGTAAATAGTAACATAAATTATGTCTGAATTCCATTTAGCTGCTTCAGTTTTAGGGTCCTGGTATTGTTCATGCAGGGTCACTGTCACATTGTCATGGCTTACTGGGGCTCTTGAATAGAACTGTCAGACAACGTGGAGAGGACTCAAGAGCAGACAACAAGGATAGCTTTTAAGAGAGTTTAATGGCAAAAGTAACTAACACAATGGGCTGGGCAGAAACAGGAATGAAGACAGGCCGAGGTCAAAAATCCAAAAAAGCCAGGCAGCAAGGCAGAGGTACAGGGCAAGGGTTGGGCTGAAATCCTGGTCATCTATGAAACGAAGCAAAGTCACAATCCAAAAACAGGGCTTGAAAAAATGGCTTGAAGGCTTGGCATGAACACAAGACAATCTGGCAAAGAACAAAGGCAGTGGATTGGTATATATATGCACACCGATCAGCCATAACATTATGACCACTGACAGGTGAAGTGAAGAACATTGATTATCTTGTTACAATGGCACCTGTCAATGGGTGGGATATATTAGGCAGCAAGTGAACATTATGTCCTCGAAGTTGATGTGTTGGAAGCAGGAAAAATGGGCAAGCGTAAGGATGTGAGCGACTTTTAAGGGCCAAATTGTGATGGCCAGACGACTGGGTCAGAGCATCTCCAAAACTGCAGCTGTTATGGGGCATTCCCGGTCTGCAGTGGTCAGTACCTACCAAAAGTGGTCCAAGTGGAAAGCCAGACCCTCTGTCCAACATGGTAGCGGGAGGCTGCCGATTGGCAGCTGTCAGCATGTTTCTTGAAATAGGCCACCGACTGCAACAGGTGGGCCCGAGCCTGCTTCCAGGTTCGCCGACACTGCTGGACAAAGGTCTGGGCTGAGGGAACTGTAACCTCCTCCTCCTGAGCAGGAAACAGTGGAGGTTGGTAGCCTAGACAACACTGGAAAGGGGAAAGACCAGTAGATGTAGTGGGTAGAGAATTGTGAGCATATTCAATCCAGGGAAGCATTTTACTCCAGGACGTGGTGTTAGAGGAGGTCATGCACCGCAGAGCCACCTCCAATTCCTGGTTTGCCCTCTCAGTCTGGCCGTTAGTCTGGGGGTGAAAACCAGAGGACAGGCTGGCGGAAGCGCCAATGAGCTTGCAAAATGCCTTCCAAAACTGGGCTGAGAACTAAAGGGAGAGGACCGGTATATATAGAGAAGGGGATTAACGAGCAAATCAGGGGCAGGTGAGCACTGGGGAGCAGGTGGGCAGTGCCCCCTGACCTGGAGAAGCACCGGGAGTTGTATGCACATAACAATGTCCGCCTCCTATGTGAACCCAATGCTAGGCTACTTTCTACATCTCTGGCTGGGGCAGCATATGGGTCAAATATGCCCAGCATTACCCGGCTCTCTGGGAGAAGACCAGGCTGCTGCTTCTTGCTTTCCCAACAAAGTATAGTTGAGCAGGGATTCAGCCAGGTCTTCCACATGCAGTCCAAGTACTGCAATCTCTTCGTGGCCTCAGGCACACTGAAACTAACTTCTCTGCAACCCACAGTGAAGAAACTGGCAGAGAACCACCAAGCGCAGGACTCGAGCAATTTTGCTTATTTCCTTTCAAAGGATAAATCCTTGTGTTTTTTTTTCCAGTAGCCTCAGACTTTTTCGATTAATAAGAATGCTTCCTGTTTGGCATTTCTGACTGGCTGTTATCTACCCCTCCATGAATCGCCACCTTAACGTGGTGGAGGGATTTGTGTGCCCCTGTGACCCTGGGAGCTGTGTTGTCCGGGGCATTAGCCCCTGGTAGGGTCTCCCAAGGCAAATTGGTCCCGGGGGAGGGGACAGACTAAGAGCGATTCACAAACCCCTGATGAGTCGGACCATGCCGAGCTGGAGCACCTCGCCCGGAGGAGGGATACCGGGGCCCCCCCCTGGAGCCAAACCCGGGAGGGGAGCACGATGGCGAGCGTCTGGTGGCCGGGCCTTGACTCATGGGGCCCGGTCGGGCACAGCCCGAAAAACCGACATGGAGCCGCCACCCTGTGGGCCCACCACCTGCAGGGATAGGCATCGGGGTCGGGTGCAATGTAAGCCGGGCGGCAGGCAAGGGCAGAGACCTGGGCGTGCTGACCTTCGGTGTCGCAGACTGGTTTTAGGATTCGCCCTGAAATGCTGAAGGCTCTGGACATTGTTGGGCTGTCTTGGCTGACACGCCTCTTCAGTGTCGCATGGAGGTCGGGGACAGTGCCTGTGGAGTGGCAGACCGGGGTGGTGGTTCCCGTCTTCAAAAAGGGGGACCGGAGGGTGTGCTCCAATTACCGTGGTATCACACTGCTCAGCCTCCCCGGGAAAGTTTATTCCAGGGTGCTGGAAAGGAGACTACGACCGATTGTCGAACCTCGGATCCAGGAGGAGCAATGTGGATTCCGTCCTGGCCGTGGCACAGTGGACCAGCTCTTTACTCTTGCAGGGCTGCTGGGGGTTCATGGGAGTTTGCCCATCCAGTCTACATGTGTTTTGTCGACTTGGAGAAGGCTTTCGACCGTGTCCCCCGGGGGGTACTGTGGGGGGTACTGCGGGAGTATGGGGTACCGGGGTCGCTGCTACAAGCCATCCGGTCCCTATATAACCGAAGTGAGTGCTGTGTCCGCATTCTCGGCACAAAGTCAAACACGTTCCAAGTGGGTGTTGGACTCCGCCAGGGCTGCCCCTTGTCACCAATTCTGTTTGTGATATTCATGGACAGGATTTCAAGGCGCAGCCGGGGGGAGGAGAGTGTCCGGTTTGGTGGTCTCAGAATAGCATTTCTGCTCTTTACGGACGATGTGGTTCTGTTGGCTTCATCGGCCTGTGACCTTCAGCATGCACTGGGGCGGTTTGCAGCCGAGTGTGAAGCAGCTGGGATGAGAGTCAGCACCTCCAAATCCGAGTCCATGGTTCTCAGCTGGAAAACGGTGGACTGCCCCCTTTGGGTTGGAGGTGAGTTACTGCCCCAGACGGGGGAGTTCAAGTATCTCGGGGTCTTGTTCACGAGTGATGGTAAGATGGAACGTGAGATGGACAGGCGGATCGGTGCAGCATCAGCAGTAATGCGGGCGTTGTACCGGACCGTGGTGGTGAAGAGGGAGCTGAGCCGGAAGGCAAAGCTGTCGATTTACCAGTCGATCTACGTTCCAAACCTCACCTATGGTCATGAGCTTTGGGTAGTGACCGAAAGAATGAGATCGCGGATACAAGCGGCCGAAATGAGTTTCCTCCGTAGGGTGGCTGGGCTCACCCTTAGAGACAGGGAAAGGAGCTCGGACATCCGGAGGGAGCTTGGAGTAGAGCCGCTGCTCCTTCGTATCGAAAGGAGCCAGTTGAGGTGGTTCGGGCAAGCTGGCCTTCTTGCTGTTGGACTGGCTTGCTATGTCTTGCACCTGCTTGATGTTAGAAAAGTTGATGACTCACTAGCGTGTGATCATAAGCCAAGTCAGACCACCAAATCCAAATCCTTCAGCTTGTCAACAAATGCACATGTATAGCTGTCCATGAGGGTGAACTGCACTCCGAAAACTGTGGGGGGCCAAGTCGCAAAAAATGCCAACTCTTACATAATTATGCTTTAAGGCTTAAAATGATGCTTATTTTTTAGACTTTTCTGAAACCTTTGCTCATATCTTCTGAAATTATTCACCAGATCTCAAAAAACTATTAAAAGTGATGGGAACATCACTCCAGCCATCATTTGGTTGAACTGCTCATAGCTCCTAGACATCTGCAGCCTTGTAAGAAGGCTATAGGCTTGGGAAGGGAAGTCGGGCTGGCGGCGGCCGGGCAGCGGATCTCCCTCGCGGATCTCCCAAGCCCAGGGCGCTGGGGTAGAGAGTACGTGGTCCTGATACTACGCTTAATTCTATTAAGCACAATGTTTTTAAAATTCTAAGTACAATGGAGCCTACCAGGACCACGGAACGCATGCGGCTGCGGCTAACTGTGTGTAGCGTGGAGGGTGGGGTGCTTAAGTGTGGGTCCGCCGGTTCGACCGGTGGGCAAGGTGCTGCGTGTAGGCCCCAAAGGTGGTGTTACATCCCGGTGGTGGCGGTGGTATTGGCGGTGTTGTTGTTGCAGTAGTTACGCGGTAGAGACTGTCGGCTCTTCGAGGTGGCTGTGTTAGACTGAAGCTAACGGCTGGACGCTCCGACGGATGAATTACGCACGGCTGTATGTGGATGTCTGGTCCGCGGATGTGGCTGTGTTAGACTGAAGCTAATGGCTGGACGCTCCGACGGATGAATTACGCACGGCTGTATGTGGATGTCTGGTCCGCGGATGTGGCTGTTAGACTGAAGCTAACGGCTGGACGCTCCAACGGATGAATTACGCACAGCTGTATGTGGATGTCTGGTCCGCGGATGTGGCTGTGTTAGACTGAAGCTAATGGCTGGACGCTCCGACGGATGAATTACGCACGGCTGTATGTGGATGTCTGGTCCGCGGATGTGGCTGTTAGACTGAAGCTAACGGCTGGACGCTCCAACGGATGAATTACGCACAGCTGTATGTGGATGTCTGGTCCGCGGATGTGGCTGTGTTAGACTGAAGCTAATGGCTGGACGCTCCGACGGATGAATTACGCACGGCTGTATGTGGATGTCTGGTCCGCGGATGTGGCTGTTAGACTGAAGCTAACGGCTGGACGCTCCGACGGATGAATTACGCACGGCTGTATGTGGATGTCTGGTCCGCGGATGTGGCTGTTAGACTGAAGCTAACGGCTGGACGCTCCGACGGATGAATTACGCACGGCAGTATGTGGATGTCTGGTCCGCGGATGTGGCTGTGTTAGACTGAAGCTAACGGCTGGATGCTCCGACGGAGGAAATTACGCACGGCCGTTTGTGGATGTCTGGTCCGGCGAGGGCCGGCCGTTCCTCCGTCCCCGCATCTACGGCAGCGGAGGGCGGGTGAAGTGAGTAAGCAGGAGACCGACCAAACGGTTTATAAGATTCATTAAGACAACAGCGGCAAAAGCAAACAAACTTTATTCATTTTAAATCCTTTATTGTTGTATCATTATTGCCGCTAGAGTCTTTTTTTCTAGCCCCAAGCGCTGCTCTCCTGGTCCCGCGGGACCGGACAGCTGGTCCGTGGGCAGCTTTCAGTACCACTGCCTTCTTGCACCGCTCCGTGGCTCTCCTTGTCGGCGTCTGGTGAGGAAACAAATAAACACCCAGTGAGAGAAGCATCAAGGTCGGCCAGGCCTCCACTCCGGGACAAAATAATTTAAAATACGGTTAAAAATAGACCGATGCCTACGCTCTCTGTCCCGGGGGTCACGGAGGTGGTACGGGGTCTCCTGCGGGTGGAGGCAGCGGGGGTGCTGGATGATGTCCCCGCGGGGCTGCTGGATGCTGCATCCCCCGCAGGGCTGCTGGATGCTGTCCCCGCGGGGGTGCTGGATGCTGTATCCCCCGCGGGGGTGCCGGATGATGTCCCCGCGGGGGTGCTGGATGCTGTATCCCCCGGGGGGTTGCCGGATGATGTGGCCTCCTCGAAACGACGGCGCATCTGCCTGGACTGCGCCACGTCCAGGTTCAAAGCGTAAAACTTGTCCGCCGTGGAGGTGTTATGGCACATGAATGTCGCCATCTTGTCTCTGACCTCCGCCGAATGCACATTTTTGGCCTGCGAGACGGTGGTGGAGGAGAGGGACTCAGAAAGATCGCTACTGCCGGCAACGGTTAAACTGCGGTAGGCACCGCCGTGACGCAGTGTGACTCACGTGTGCGGAGACGGCGGTCCTGAGGTCGATGAAGCTGGGCTTTCCCGGCAATCCAATCTCCGCCCAGGCACATCTCAGCCAAAGTGCCCCTGACGTCTCCGGAGGTGGTGGAGCGCATCCACAGCCGGCTCCAGGGCACCAGGATGAGCCATGAACGCTGGCTCTATCCTTTGCGCATAACACTTAAGCCCCCCCCCCCCCCGCTGAATTAAATTTAAAAGTTAAAAAAAATAAAATAAAATCACGGTCCTCCACAGGCCGTGGCTCGGTGCGTTTTACGCAGGGGAACGCGCACTCTCTGCCGTGCAGGCTCAGCCGATGCGTCCCCTGACATCTCCGGAGGTGGTGGAGCGCATCCACAGCCGGCTCCAGGGCACCAGGATGAGCCATGAACGCTTTCTGACAGGGGGGATGACAGAGGGGCAACTTTCTGACAGGGGGAGGGATTTGCTGTTTGGGAAACCGATTCAAATGTGTGCCAAGTGTCAGCCCGCGCCCTACGTGTGGCAAGGGTCACAAGCCAAAAAAGTTGGGAACCAGTGATTAAAGGTAAGGGAACTAAAAAGGGACATTGAACATTCTCTTTTTGACCCTTCAGATATTGAAAATGATATTCGGAGAAGACCATGGCCTTTTCATGTAACTGTTATACCTTTATTTTATATTCCTGAAACAGGAGGACAGTGATAAATAATCTTTTCTGTCTGACCCTGTGGTTGAAGTGAGGAACTCCTTT